>JAZKJV010003464.1:0-254990 GCA_037367405.1 Ottelia alismoides
GGCATCAACACCGCAGCAAGCCCAGCCCACCGAATTGGAGTCACTCACCTTGGCGATCCAGACCCTGTCTGATAGGGTCCAACAGATACAGAATGACTACTTGGATATGAGAACCGACATCAATCGGGTTTCTCGTGCCCAGGACCAACAAATGGCGCCAAGGACCCCAATTCCCGCACAGGTTCAGGCCAATCCGAACAGCATAAACCAGGGCCAGAACCGACCTCGAGATCATGTATATTATTTAGATAATTATCTATCTGAACATGAGATCCTTTCGTACGATAATGTTAATCATATGTCCCTCAGGAGCGGAAGGACCGTGACCATACCTGATCGGGCACGGGCGCAAAAGGAAGGAACCTCCGAGAATCTACCTGAGGAGAATTCGGAGGAAGAAGAGGAGGAGCATCCCCACCACCATCCCCAGCAGAAGAAGAGGACATCTGAGTCCTCAAAGCAGCATTCCCGAAACCACTTAGAGTCAGACGACACCGATGAGCCCGCACCTCCATCTGAGGAGGACCATCCAGAAGAAGCGGAAGAAGCATCACCGGTTTCGCCTCAGCATTTTCCTGTTTGTCAGAGTCCGAGTCAGAGTCTGTGTAAAAGTCCGAGTCAGAGTCTTGTTCAGAACTCAGTTCCAGCAGCTAATGAAAATATTTCAGTTCCAGAACCTGAGTTAATAATCCCTTTCCCCCAAGCTCTCAAGGGTGGAAAGAAGAAAATCCAAAAAATCCAAAAAGATGACCCTGAGATGGTTGAATTCTGTAATAAACACATCAAGGTCACAATCCCTTTTGACAAGTTCGTGGAAATAACCCCTGCATTCCAAAAATACCTTAAGGTGAGATGCACACCTACTAGGGTTAACAGGAAGACCAAAAGCCGTGTTGAGAAACACGTTCTATCAGTAGCCACGACTTGTGCAATACAGAACTCGTTTCCTCGGAAACGAGGAGACATGGGTGCACACTATGTAGAGAGTCATGTTGATGACATTGCGTTTGCACGCACTCTCCTGGACAATGGTTCCTCGATTAACTTAATGCCCACGGCCCTCTATGAGCGGCTTAATCTCGGACCTCTTAGGAAATCTAGAGCTATTCTACAGTTTGCTGACAAATCCACTAAGAGGTCCCAAGGAGAGTTAAGGAACATTGTGATCAGAGTCGAGGGGCAAGAATACATGGTGGACTTTACTGTCCTGGATATGGAAACCCCTCGTAATTGGAGAGATTCCCAGATCATTTTAGGTAGGCCCTTCCTCAGAACTGCGGGGGCCTTATTTGATTATAAGATTGGGAAGATTCAGTTCCAAACTCCCGGCGGAGATGAGGAACTGGAGATGAAGCAGACGAGATGGCAGAGACCAGACTCCGAATCCAGCACCGAGTACTCTTCTACCGAGACAGACTGTGAACATGTAGACGTAGTTGGGCCATGGAGACAGAAACCAGCCAGCATCAATGCGTCCATCTCCTTTGAAGATGATCCAGTGCATGAGTCAGTATGCGAGATCCTGAGGAACAAGTACAGCTCTGAACCTGCATCGCCCTACATCTTCGATGACGTAGAGGCCCAGTTGGGCCTGTCAGTCCTTACATCCTTAGGACAATCGGAAGATGAGGATGACGAGTCGGACAAGGCTTTTGCCGATTGTATGGAAACTTTTGACGATCCGACTCCAGAGCCGCGCTTGGTGGCAGCTATTACAGAAAATGATCCAGCCACGTCCAACACCGAACCAGATCAGATTGAGCCAGACTTATTAGATGATCACACTATTCCTGAGCTCAAACCTCTTCCCACAACACTGAAATATGCCTTCCTTGCGGGCCAAGACAAGAAATTCCCGGTCATTATCAGTTCGCAATTGACCGAGAAGCAGGAATCTCGCTTACTAGAGATCCTGGAGAAAAACCGCAAGGCAATAGGCTGGAGCATTTCCGATCTCCATGGGATAAATCCCGCTCTGTGTTCGCACCATATTTACTTGGAGAACGAAGCCAAACCCTCTCGTGAATTCCAACGCCGATTGAATCCAAATTTACGAGAAGTTGTGAAAAAAGAGATAGAAAAATGGTGCGACGCGGGTTTCATTTACCCAATCTCCGACTCTAAGTGGGTGGCCCCAATCCATGTTGTCCCGAAAAAGTCGGGAATCCAGACGACCACCAACGAGGACGGAGAGGAGATCGTGACGAGAATACCCACATCGTGGCACGTCTGTGTGGATTACAGACGCTTGAATGCCGCGACAAAGAAGGATCATTTCCCTCTACCGTTCATTGATCAGATCTTGGAAAGATTAGCAGGGAAAGAATTCTTCTGCTTCCTTGATGGGTTCTCGGGCTACAATCAAGTAGCCATAGCTCCGGAGGACCAGGAAAAGACCACGTTTACATGCCCCTTTGGTACCTATGCTTTCAGGCGCATGCCTTTTGGGCTATGCAATGCTCCAGGTACTTTTCAAAGGTGCATGATTGCTGTATTCGTCGAAATGGTCGGCGAATTCCTGGAAGTCTTCATGGATGACTTCTCGGTCCACGGCGACTCTTTTGATTCCTGTCTTAGGAATCTGGACCGAGTCCTCAAAAGATGTTGTGAGGTCAATCTGGTGCTCTCCTGGGAGAAAAGTCACTTCATGGTGACGAAGGGCATAGTGTTGGGGCATGTCATCTCCAAGAGAGGAATGGAGGTTGATCCTGCCAAGGTGGACGTGATCAGGCGACTCCAGCCACCAACCAACGTAAAACAGTTGCGGTCGTTCCTCGGGCATGTCGGATTTTATCGAAGATTTATCAAGGATTTTTCCAAGATTGCCCGACCACTAACTGAGCTTTTAGGCAAAGACACGGAGTTTATTGTAGATCACAAATGTCTTGAGGCCTTTAAGCTTTTACAAGGAATGATCATGGATGCACCCATTCTACAAGCCCCAGATTGGTCTCTACCTTTTGAGATCATGACGGACGCCTCAGATTATGCTGTTGGGGCTGTATTGGGACAAAGAAGAGATGGCATCCCATTTGCAATTCACTACGCAAGCAAAGTGCTTGATTCTGCTCAGCGTAACTATACAGTTACTGAAAAGGAAATGCTTGCGGTAGTGTTTGCCTTGGACAAATTCAGATCCCACTTAATCGGATCCAAGGTAATCGTGTTCACAGACCATACGGCACTACGATACCTAATGGAGAAGAAGAACGCGAAGGCGCGTCTTCTTCGTTGGATTTTACTTATCCAGGAGTTTGATTTGGACATCCGTGATAAACCTGGAAAGAAGAACGTAGTAGCCGATCATCTTTCTCGTCTCGAAGATCTTAATACTTCCGAGGTTTCCCCAATTCGAGACTCCTTCCCTGACGAGTCGATTTTTGTTATCGACTCACTCCCATGGTACGCCAATATCGTGAACTATCTTGTCTCCAAGAAGGTTCCCGAGGATTGGCCCAAGAGCCAAATCGACCGACTAAAGTCGGACGCTAGACACTACCATTGGGAGGATCCGATCCTTTTCTTTGAAGGACCGGATTGTGTCTGGAGACGTTGTATTCCTCAGGAGGAATACCAGAGTGTCCTTTCTTTATGCCATAGCTTAGAGGCAGGAGGACACCACTCCGGGAAGAGGACCGCATGGAAGGTACTTCAGTGTGGCTTCTACTGGCCGACTCTATTTCGCGATGCCACCACCTTCGCGAAGTCGTGCCCAGTTTGCCAGAGAACGGGAGGAACCGTTGGTTCCAAGGATGAGATGCCAATGCAGCCGGTCATCATTTGTGATGTCTTTGACGCCTGGGGCATCGATTTCATGGGCCCATTTCCTGTCAGCCACGGGTTCGAATATATCCTCCTTGCGGTGGACTATCTATCCAGATGGGTGGAGGCTATCCCGACCCGAGCCGCAGACAGCAGGACTGTCTGTAAATTCATCAGAGAGAACATAATCTCTAGGTTCGGGATCCCCAAAATGATGATATCAGACGGGGGTAGCCACTTTGTGAATCGGGAGGTGAAGAAACTCCTGAAGGACTACGGCATCGAACACCGTGTCGCGAGTCCTTACCACCCACAAACCAATGGTATGGCTGAGGTGTCAAATAGGGAGGTAAAAACCATATTGCAAAAGCTTGTCCGCCCGGACAGGAAGGACTGGTCTCAGATCTTGGATCAAGTCCTCTGGGCGTATAGGATGGCTTACAAGATACCGTTAGGCACCTCCCCATTCCGAATGGTATTCGGAAAGCCGTGCCACTTGCCCGCAGAGTTAGTGCACAAATCAGAATGGGCAATAAAGAAGGTCAACTGGAACACACACCTGGGTCAGAAACAGAGAGACATGGATCTGAATGAGCTTGTGGAAGTCAGAAACCGAGCATACGACAACAGTTTGGTGTACAAGGACAAGGTGAAGCGTTGGCATGATAGATATATCAGACGAAAGACCTTTGTTCCTGGACAGAAGGTATGGTTGTTCAATGCTAGGCTGAAGATTTTCCAAGGCAAGTTGAAGTCTAAGTGGACGGGACCATTTGTCATCCGTACGGTGCATGATATTGGATGTCTCGAGATCTCAGATCTCGCAGATGACGCACCGACATTCCTAGTGAATGGACAGCTGTTGAAACACTTCGTCGAATCCAATGAGCAGTTAGTCCATGTCGAGGAGATTGTATTCATGCGCGAGACCGATACAGCAGATTCACATCAAGCCGCGTATGAGACCTTGCAGCAGTGAACTCCAGCCATCCGCAGCATCTCGAAAGATTCAGACCGACTCATCTGTATATATCATCATTCTTGTACAACCTACCCTTTCTCCCGCGACTTTAGTAACCCATCCCCGCCTCATCAGATCACTATCTTGGACTATACTTAGGATAACCAGATCCTAAGTATAGGGGGAAGGGTCACCTAAGTCGGTTCACTGTACATTCTCCAGATCACATTGGTCCTCATACTCATTTCCTACCTATACTTAGGCTGACCTAAGCATAAGTATAGGGGGGACCGATGCCCGCATTGTATACTCATCCATTTCCCCTCTTAACCTCGTCCGCCCCATTTTTGATCTTCTTCTACACTTAGACTGTCAGAGCCTAAGTATAGGGAGGGCGAGACGACTTCTACACTTTTGTAATTTTAGCTCTCCTACGCTTAGCCCGAGCTATGTCTTTTTAGTCGCTTTCGTGCTCTGAGGACATAGCACACGCTAAGTATAGGGGGGCGTGTATATATTACATATATACTTTACCCATAGCTCGTACTTTCACGTATTTTCGCGTATTTTTGTATATATTTTGCAATAATTACGGGTGGGTAAAAATTGAAAAAAAAAATTTTGTATACTTGTATAATATGTACTATATGTATAATACTTGTATAAAAATTTGTAAAATTCTTGTAAAACATACTTTTGTAAAATTTGTTGTAAAATAGGGTGTATACTAAAAAAATCGTGTATACTATGTACAAATTATATCAACTAAAGATTGTTGTAAACAATAAAAAAAAGAGATTGTTGTATACCAGAAAAATAAAACAAATTGGCTTCTTATTTACTCTTGCATATTATCCTGCATATTAAAAAAAAAGTCTTGCATTTCATTCATAGCATATCATCTGCACATCATCTGCATATCTTGCATATGCACAGTGAAAAGCTAGTGGGTTCTGAACCAAGTTATGAGTAGATATTGAGGATGGACTTGATTTGACCTTAATCCACCTAATTTCAGAGGAACCTTATAGGAACTGGAGTTAAGATTTTTCAGGTCAGGTGACTTAATTCTTTAAGTCTGCAAGTCTATGTTCATATGTCATCTTGACAAGCCTGAGTAGAGCACTTAACAACACACACATGACTCTTAGAGACAATGGTTTGACGTGCACCAGCACTTTACACATGGCTCTCTACGGATGAGGTGATAAGGAGGCAGTTTCCTTTAGCTTGGGGTAGCATATGAGGGTAGTACTTCTAGGCGGAACCTCTCTTCTTCTTCTAGTGAAGGAAGTACGTCTCAACTTGGACTAGTGGTGATGAAGGCTAAAGACAGAAGCAGTGGGTTGCAATAAAGCTTCAAAAGAGGGATAGTCTACTGGCTCAAGAGGAAATTTCTTGTATCTATGCTGCATCATGTATGTACAAAGGCATGTTTGTTGAAAAAAAAATGCCAAAAAGAACTCCAAAAAAAGTGGTGGGTCGGACTGAAAATTTAATAACCCCACCGGAGTATACGTAGTCAAGAGAAGCAAAAGCTTGTGGTCACCTTGTTACTTGCAGCGGGAGACTTAGCTACACTGGCTGAGCTTCCAAAAGTCTATACTTCTTCCCCCTCTTCTTGAGCCGGTTGAACTTGAACTTAGAAGGGAATACCCCGCTTCTCGAGGAAAGAGTTGCTAGACCGAGGCATTAGAGTTACCAGGTTGGGGGAGGTTGTTTCTTTGTTACTTCTGAGGTGGGGAGTCATTTATCACTTACACTGCATGAAAAGATTCATGGTCATTAGAGTTTGTGTATGTAGACTTGTTCTGATTAGGTGAGTTGAGGAGTCTTGAATAGAAGACTTGTGGAACTTGAAGTCTGTTAAGTCTTAAACTCAGATCCCAATAAGGTTCCGACACATGATTAATCCAAAGGTCGAGGCAAGCGCTATTTTTAACTTTTGTTCATGACCTTGGTATGGAACCCAATCTCATTTCACTTTTGCATTTCATTTAGTTGCTCGGGGACGAGCAAGGTTTAAGTATAGGGGGTTGATGAATCTGTGATTCATCACTCTAAAAGTTGAAAATAGAGCTTTGTTCCCGAGTAAATAGCAGCATATTTCCACTTATATTGCATAAATAGCATTCATGCACGCAAGCATAATATCTGCATTCTAGCATTCATATTTGCATTAAATAAGAAGCCAATTTCACTTGTAAATATTCACCTTAAAATACCTTATTTGTATATATTTTATACTAACTCCAAAGCTAATAAAACCAACTCTATAGTGTATATATTACTAACACTAATTAAAGAAAAATAACTAAAAAATACCAACTTGTAAAATTACCCAATAAAACCCCAAACCCAATTGGAGACCTTAGACCTTAAAATGCACATATCTCTCTCATACAGCCTCCGAATTAGGTCTACTTACTTTTAAAGTAATATACATTCAGAGACCTTCGAAACAAGACCAATTTCATTAAAATCGGAGCTCGTATGCAAAACTTGAGTTTTGGGCCCCTTTTATACATTGTACATAATGACCGTTTTGCCCCTGTATTTTACCATTTTATTTTCTTAATTATTAAAAATCCAAAAAAATTAGATTAAGTTGTAAATATTCTTCTCATATTTTCTTTATTTTTATTTTGATTTTTCTCTTAATTAAAAATGACAAAAAAATTGCAAAAGATAAAATGCGGTATTTTATATCTATAAGGTACCACCCAAAAATATATTTTTTACAGATGATCTCGTTTGATTTTCGGCCCTTCACGAAAGTTGTAGATCTCGTTGAGACGAGCAACTTTCGTGTTGAACACTTTTTGATTTAAGCCCTTTTGTTATGTCTTTTTGATTTTTCTTTCTATTTTAACTTTGGATTTTTCTGAGAGTGACACGTGGTGGCTCCGGAAGCCGCCACGTGTCAACTCCTTGGTTTTTGCATTTTATTAAATAAATGCCACATGGCCGCATCCTAGCGCGCCAAGTGGCATCATCTCTCTCCTCTCTACCCATTCCTTCCCACTCTCCCTTAACTTAAGGGAGAGGCCACCCTACGACACCTCTCATTCCACCCATCTTCTCCACCTTCTCCATCTCTTCTCCAACCTCCTCTTCCTCTTTATAATGCCCTCCCCCTCCTCCATTCATCTGCATCCGCCATTTTCATAGTGAGGGAGAAGAGAGCTCCTATCAACCTTAGGTGACAGCTAGGGAGTTTTATAGTTGAGCGACGACCCACCTTCTTCGCAGGCGAGATTCGGTGATCTAATCACCGTCGTAGCCACCTCACCGGAGCTACTAAGCTCAGCCTAGCCGCGGCTTCGAGCGACGACCACGGCCGAGTCTTGTCTCAGCCAATTACAGGCAACCAATCATATCTACAGGTAACTTTTTTTCTTCCTTTCTTCATTACACTCCACTCTCTCTCTTCTCGATTCATCACCTTCCTTCCACCGAATCACAAAACCGATCACACATCAACAGATAAATCACACGTTGCGAACGCAACGGTGATTTTTATTTATTTTTTCGAAGAAATTCCATCAATCGATTAGTAGGTTATTTGCGCCCAACTAAACAAATGCATGAGAAACAGGGGAGGTGTTGAATGCCCCCCCTCTTCTTCTTCTTCCCCTCACACATCACACACACACACCACAAGGCACCAACCACAGGCGGTCCTCTGCCCCGACGACCCTTGGCCGTGTGTCGGCCGTTCTCCACCAAGCTCGACGTCACCGCTGCTTGCCCCAGCCGCACAGCCACCTCCGACACCAAGGCGTGGCCTCCTCCTCACGCCTCCGCCTTCACGCGTCCCCGCCGACTCCCAAGTACCTCCAGACGCCTCGCCACGCGACCGCCCCACACCCTCGCGCGGTGCGCGTGGCCGTGGGCCGCCCCTCCAGCCCCTAGACGACGCCGGCCGCCTAAGCTCCTCCGCCCACGACGCGCGCCCCTCCACCACTGCTGCGCGCGCGCGGCCCTCCAGGCGCGCCTCCAACCTCCCGCCTCCCCGCGTGGTCGTGCGTGGCCCCAGCCACCGCCTCCAAGCGCCGGCGCCGCTCCACTTTCAGTCCCTCTCCCTCTCGTCCACGGCCAAGCTCCATCCCCTGTTTCAAGCAAGAAGGCAGAAAGCAAGAAGGCAGAGGAGAAATAGCGCATAATAAGACAAATTGGGCATTTGCAAAGGGGACACTTGCACCACTTTTCATGTTCTCAAAGAAATGTCAAGTTTTAGGTAATTGCATGTAAGTCCTTGTTCTCATTTGAGCTCATATTTCTTTTCTCTGTATTGCATTCACGCCCTTGCATTTGCACGTTTATTTTGTTGTCATTTTGTCATCAATTTTTAATTCCGAAAGTTGCATTGTGTAGTATACTTCTTGTTCTACCATCATAGCATTTATTTGTATTTTTGTGATTTGCAGAATATTTATGGAAATTAACTTGGTGAAAATTGCAATATTTTGTCCATGTTGATTGATTAATTTATTTCTCATTGTCTGCTTATCGAAAAATCTCGGAAAAATCATCATTGGTAGATATAGATCTATGCTACAACATATCCAAAATTCACATCATTTGCACGTATAGTTTGTCTTAGAAAAATCATTTAGTGAAAACCTTAATCGAATTTTAATTAATCAACCGTGAAGTATTTTAACGAAATTTAAGTTGATTTGGATAGCTCTTAATTAGATCTATTTGGATTAATTTTATTTCTGAGAAATATCATCGTTTGATAATTATTAAAATTGGTTTAGTTATTTTCACTAAAGTCTGCATATTTTATTATCTGTGCATCTAAAAATTACAAAAAAATTAGAGTAGCCTAATTTCATCCCATTTCATAATCTGGCCAAGTTTCATAATTTTTGAAATTAATTTGACCATCTTTCTGAATTAACATTTAATTTGGCCTGATTTTGCATGTGTATTGCATAGAAAAGCTGAAAAAGACCAAAAATATATTCCCCGAAAACCTCACACTTGGATTTTGCTAAAATTTGACCTAAGGAGACAGTTGCCTCCCTGAGTTCGACCTTGGACTTCACCAAGTAAAAAAAATTGCCGCTTAAAATTAACTTCATATTAATCGATAAGTGGTTTTTGATATTCCCTCTCGTATCCGACTGCAACGAACGACTTTAACTTGATTTGGACATTAAATTGACCGAATTAACTAAGGGTGCGGGAGCGATATCAGTGAGTAATAAAAAACAAATGTAATCTTTTTTTATTTTTAAATGAGATGAATGATGATGCGAAGTGATGATAAATGTGGATACGGGAGCAAGCCAGGCAAGCAAAGTAATCCAAACCTCCCCTTATTTAATCACAAAGATAACTTATCAAATAATATCAAATTAATTTCCCCAAATAAATTCCTCAAAATCAGGGCATAAGTTGTAGAGTAAAAGAATTGATAAAAATGAATAAACGTGCTCAAAATTATCAAATAAACATCCTCAGATAACTAACGTCAAATACTATCTTAAAAGTAGAGTCTCAATATTCTATATAATAGACAGTAAATCAAGGATCAAATTGACACCAAGAATGCAGAAATCTATTATAAAATTCACAAGATATGAATCAATGAAGTGTCAGGGGTCTATTTATAATAAAATAAATTAAGTTCTTGCAGTTATACCCTTGGAAAGGACCATTATATAATTTGACAAAGTCGCAAGTGTTCCCTATAATCTACCCCTAATGGGGGTAATCTTGTAATTTCTTAGGATTGAGAGGAGCTGCCTACAAATTTCACCAGGTGCTTGTGTATTACACATGCCTTCTGGAGTTCTTTGCAATTCTGAAAGGATACGGATGTCTTCTGTAATTCTCCCAAGTCACGTGTTTGGGCACGTGTTGCTTGACTCGGATGCGGATGGGGTTTGGATGATAATACCATCCACGTGGCCACACCCGGAGCTTCACGATTGATATGAGGCACAAGGTTCAGAGTAAACACATGGACCTATCCACATCGTTGATGAATACCAATCTAACGGTCCCCTTTTTGGGCGACGATGAACTGCCCAGATGGATAGAATTCTTGATCGAACACTATCTGTAGACCCTTGGATCTGGAAGGGGTCAATGTGCTTGTTGCTTGGCTGTCGCGGTGATGCGGAAGATGGTTATAGAGAGGTGCTCTGATGTTGCTCGGTCTGATGCTCATGCACGGCTAATCTCTCTAATGGATGAAGGTGAAGTGGAGGGTACTCCATGCGATGGTGGAATGAGCTCAAGGATGGATAAACAGGGGCGTAGTGGAGAAGATTAAGGGGTAGTTGATGAAAGAAAGAAGAGAAGAGGAAGGTGTAGGAGATGTATTCACCTTATGTCGAAGGGTTTGGTCACCTCTCCAGATGATCATCTCTTTAGATGATCGCCTCGGTGCTTGGTATGAAGCACGAAGCTTAGCTTCACCTGTTGGAGAAGCTACATAGCCGTGAAGGTCGTGGATCATGCCTAGGGGAAGAGGTTATCAGCGATGAAGGAAGGGATTGTCACCTCACATCTCTTAGCTCGCTCTCTTAGTTTCCAATTGATGGTTCGAGAAATTGGCAGATCTCCTCCATGATGTTCGTTGATGGGTTTAAATAAGGAGTTATGCGTGGGATGTATGGGTTGGGTGATCGGATCGAAGATGTTGGAAGGCAGAAGGGGATAATGGTTTGGAGTTTAGAGACAGATTTCCGGATGGTGAGATGAGTATGTTGGATAGGACAAAGGCATTGAGGGTCACGATGGTTCGATCATCGTCGGAGATGTTGGGGATGGTTTCGGTTAGGGTTTTGGCGATAGAGAGAGAATGTGGCGAGTGTGTTTCATATGTTGTTGGAGGAGATAAGAAGGTGATGGATAATGGAGGAGATGGGGTGGTGATCGAAGATGAAGAAGGGAGGTTGTTAGGGTTCCCAGGTTGGTCAGCCGGAGGTGTAGCAGGAGAGGATTGCGCAATGCAATGCAACAAAGAGGTAAGGTGGTGAGCCGATGCTTGGTGGAGTTTGGAAGGAAGGAGATAGACACTATGTGAGGAGAAGACCCTCATGAGTGTGGCATGTGAGGAGGAGGTGAGATGGGGTCAAGTGCTTTACACGTGAGAAGGGGTGAAGGGAGAGTCACATGCTTAGCACATGAGGAGAGAGAAAGGAAGGGGTAAGAGCTAGGTGGATCCATTGGAAGTCCGCCACGTGGCGCGATGTTGATTGTGCAATGACCATGACTTAAAAATCGGAAGAAAAACTAGATAAAAATACCAAACAACCTCAAATGCAAAAAATTCTAACAAAGAAAATTCCTCTATATGCAATCTATAATGTTCATGAAGGACTCAATTCAAAGAGAATGTGAATGCAAGATACGTAACTTTTGGGTGGTATTTTATGTATATAAAATACCAATTTTTGGCTTTGCACCTTTGAGATATTATACATCTTATATTTCCTTATATGCACACATGGTTGTAGATCTAAAGAGTTAGACCGAGGACACAACTAGCATCATCAAAAAATATTCAAGAAGGATCTCATGACTGAAAAGAGATGGTAATCTTCTTTAAATACTAATATCCGACTAACACTCTTTATGCAGGTCCTCTATATAAGAGTAGAGATTTGAAAGTGTCAAATGAATTAAGTTAAAAACTAACTTGATGTGATTGAGATACTAAAGACATGAATCGTATATTTTTATTAACATGCACACATATTTTGATCGAAGATAATTTACATCTATATTTCCTTATATGTACATTTGTCATACTAATAGGTTGATGGCATTATAAGATCTAACTCTTTAGATCAACCGATGTATGATGTCAAATTGGCCATGGTAAATAACGCTAGTTGTACTAGAAGACCATGTAAGTGCAAACAAGTTTATTCTTTAATTCTAATAAGAAAGATTTGTCAATAATGTTTATTGAAAAATGGCTTGCCATGGTCTTATATGTTTAACAAAGACTTCACTCGCAATGGCACGCTCATCAAATCGAAATGCCAACACTCTTGGTAGATGGAAAACTACCATCTTCAAAAAATAATCTAGGCACACGTTGCACTGCTCAAGCTAGTCCATACCTAATATAGCATCGAAGTCCTCCAACTAGATCAACAAAATAAATGCCAGCATTAGTACTCATCGATCTATAGTGTTATGTAAAAATGCTTAATGTATTATAACGAATTGGTCACGTAAGCCCTTTTTATAATTGGGAGATGGACTTGTCAGTGTTGTGCCCAATTAAGTCACTAATCTTTCTGCTAGGAACGACTGCATGGCTCATGAATTAAACAATTTATGTAAAGATAGACTAAGCATTGAAATTGCATCTCAAAGTATGGCCCTCGAGGCGTAAGCCTATTCCTATGTGATTGCATTGTTTCTAGCTAATTCATGTGTGATTGCATTGTTTCTAGCTAACCTCGAGGTAGTGGTGGCATGTAGGAATCTAAGATGATGTAAGTTGGTCATGGTGGAGGATGTTGAAACCTCAACCAAATGGACTACTTGGTTCGACACTCTATTGATACTTGAGTTGCAATGCACAAAGGACACTCGACCTTGAAATATTCCAACTATTGGAAATCGACAGACTAAGACAAATAACTTCCAAAGACAAGGCTATCACCTTCCAACTCATGTGTTTAGGAGGGCATTAGAGTTCAGAAGGCACCTTGACTCGCCAATCCCTACCCCAAGGTAGATGTGAGGGCAAATCTCCTAACAATAGGAGTTGCCGCCAATTGATGGAAATGACATTCTCTATGAGAGTGGTAGAAATCTCAACGGGTGAACTTCACTAATTGTTGAGGATGATGGCACTAGCCTCCCTTTTCTGTGCTTTGACCTTGCTCCATCGATGTGACCATAGTAACTACCTTCCTCAATAGAGTTAAAGGTCAATAGAGATAAACTTCTCTTGTACATCATCATGAAAACCATAGATAATCTAGTTCTCTGTAGCGTAGATGGTAGAAGCTAATGAATGTTGAGAAATATCGATATAAGAGATTGTGTACTCATTAGACGCCATTGGCCCTTGTTTCATCTCAACAAACTACCTCCTCTGCTCCTCTGCCCAATGATGTGGGTAGAATAATTGCAAAACTCGTCAACAAATCCATCCCATGTGATAATCTCCTCCAAAAAGAAATTTGGTTGCATACCACCATCGTTCAATATATTAGACTAATGCAAACTCAAAAATTATGAGTCAAGACTCCTCAACTACACAAATCATCGTCATGAATTTGGATATATAACCCATCTACACCTCAACTTCATCTGGTATGTTTATGCTAAATCTTTAGGAAACCTTAACCCTCTGATATATATTATGTAGGTCGTCTAGGATTATGGAAAGCATCCAGATCCTCAGCTCCTTTTGGGTCTAAAGACACTGAAGGATGAACGACAACCTCTTCCTCGTAAAAGGGGTGAAAAGAACAGTCCTCTTGTTGTATGTGCCTCTACTCAATAGCAATCTAACGATGATACTTATGTTGCATTGTTTGGACCATATCAACTAAGTGTTATGACCACATCGAGGTCAATAGCAATCTAACGATGATACTTATGTTGAATTGTTTGGACTAGATCAACTAAGTGTTATGACCACATCGAGGTCAACATGAGGCGATATGATTCTTGCAAGAATCATACATTAGAAACTTCTTCCATACTTATAGAGATAAAGGACATGGAAATCATGAATTAAAATATTCTCCTAAATCTCATGCCGAAATAAAGGACATGCAAATCCAGAATTAAAATATTCTCCTAAAGCTCATGCCAAAATCAGCATACATCAACACATTTCAATATTTATAATCCCACAAATAATCTAACATTTAAGAGAAAGAATGGAGTGTTTTGGCTTTGATACCGTCTGTAATGCTACAGCTCTCTGGCCGTTGGGATCAAAGGGATGGGAGCATCATAATTAAGGTCTAAATTTATCCATAATGTCTAATACTCAGCAAACCATCTCATATATCTATATATATATATATATTACATTATTATTTGAGACATATGATAACAGAAGAATTAAAATAATATGAAATGAAACTTGCAACATTCACTCAAATTAATCATTGGCCAAGTCCATGTCCAAATGATGTACATCAACTACAATAGAAGTAAAGGAAAATGCTTTCGGAAGTGCCCCAATACAATGTCTCTTAATAATTAGAAAAAATATGTGGAAAGCAAATAAATTACCCAAATGCTTTACGCACCATGTCTGGTGCAAGTGCTACTACGAAAGCTCGATCTCATCACGACCTCTGTTGTAATTGTTGTTTTGCTATCTATGTTGGGTATGGATAATCTTATAAAAAATTGTCCAAAAATGAGACAAACACTAAATACCATTGTAAATGTACATAAGTAAAGTATATTCACTCTCTTAGGCTACATACATGTATGAAAACTAACTTGTAAAAGGTTACTCTAACTCCAGTTAGGTCACACCTCTAACGATTGATTTTACTAATTAACTTATTTATTTACAAACACTATCACATCGATATTATGTTCACCACTCCCTGGAAAAGCTCCATAATTATTTATAATGTAGATATATAGATTCGATCCCATGCCCAATTCTTATACAAGCATTTGCGAGTACACAACCCACAGATCTAAGCTTTGCGGGAACTTTGGTATAGTCTTTCTTGGGTGAAACCCACAATGACCTCTATTCATGCATGTAGAGGAATTCCTTCTTCGACTTTATAACCACATATCAGAGCACATCTCATAATGCTTACACTCGAATTAACATGTGTTGCCACACTAGTGCTACTTCTTGAGTCTTAATATCATGAATAAGTATAAATCCACATATGCCAACTGTACCACATGCTAATTCCATCGAGCAATTGTAGACATATTCGAGCGACTAGGTAAAATGCATTACCCAACTCGTTCATTAAAGTCATGGCCTTCAAGGGTTCTACCCGTAGCCTAAAGATGCATGTCCAATCCCTTGCGGTACATATCTTCATTTATTCGTTCATCGTAAAATCTCTCACGGAACATAAATTTGTACAAATATAATCAATGATAACAACCTATCAAAAATTCCGGATTTTCTGCTGGCGATAGTTGTATATTAATGTTAGCTCTAACATAACTACCATAATAGAACTTCTACTAAGGTCTTTCGTTATGTTCATTTTCACTTACACTTAATTTGCGAGACGATCCATTTAAAAGGGAAATTTTGTATAGTCTTATTCCATGATGGGATTTTCAGTAAAATATTTATTTATCCTTTACATGATAAAACGTGTATTTTGTAATTCTCACAAAAGTTTATAAAAACTAATCAAGTTTTTCATCTTCATCCATAAATAACATGTAATAATCAGATTCCTGTCTGTAACTAATTATCTAATAAGTGAATAGATAAAAGTATAACGGTACCAAATCCTAATGACATAATGGATTTATGGAAAAGTTATATCTAACTCTGCACTGCGTTATTAAATTAATCGGTCTTTTCTATTTTTCCTTTCTAAGACGACACACAATCGTGCCTGACCATTATTATATATAAATATAAAGCTTAGAAAATAAATGTCAAATAGAGAAGAGCATCTTGCTCCGAGTAGTAATTTTCCCAAAACGTTATAACATATATTTAATACGTAAAAATATATCTAAATTCTCAACGACATTTAATGACTAAGAATATTAAATCTATGAATTGATATTAATGAATAAAATAAAAAGATTCAAGAGAAGGGTATTAGGGTGTAAATGGATTGAACTCAGCGAACTTATATTATTTAGCATGGGCGGACCTACACTTTGGCCATGGGGGCACGTGCCCCCCCCCCCCTTCATTTGTGGAGACCATTGAAATATTTCTTTAGTACCTCATCAACAGGGACGAAGCCAGGATTTTCTCCATGGGGGGGCTAATTGTTGAGACGTCATTTATCTAATTTATTGTCATTATCTGTCATTTTAGTTGTTAATGTTTGTTGAATTTTTTTTACTTACAAAATATAAGATAAATGATTCTACCATATTTGTCATTAATATTCATAAGGAATTTTTACAAAATATGCATGTAAAGTTATGATTTTACGTCAATATAGCTCCAAAAATAGTTTAATTTATGAAAACATCCTTACAAAATTCTTCATTGTAAAAAATACACTTCCATTAATGTGATGTTAATTGATATTGTCAAATTTAACATTTCTAAATAAGTAATACTATATAATGTATCATGTGTAGGGATGCAAATAGATGTAGACATTTGTATCCTATTTCCTATTGAATCATTTTTATACATAATATTGATGTTTGTATCTATATCTAAATTAGATATGGAAAATGATGTCAATTTCAAAACCTTAGATATTTGTATCTATGTTTATTCTTCATTTAAAAAAATGTAAAATTTGTAACTCTATGTTATACAGGTTTCTAGATATGTAACTCTTATTATTTAGACCTAGTTTGTATGTATTTATAGAAGCTTTCAATGAGATGGTAAGATATTTTCTCAGTGAAGATCTCTATCTGCATATGTATTAAATTAAACTAATAAAGATATTGTAAGCGGATATACAACTGGATAGATATATGTGTTATCATACTCGCATTCATCTTAAAATCCAGATATCCATTCAAAAAGGATATCTTACAATATAAAAATCTTAATTAAAAATAATATCCTCAAATATGAATATAGATAAAGAAACAAGTAATCTTAATCCAAATATTAAAGAAACAAATAAAAATTATCTTAATGATAATAAAAGAGTCTTAATACTTAAAACAAGAAAATATTTTAGTAAAATGAAAAGTAATGCATGAATAATAAAAATTACAAAAATTGAATTACAATGAATAATAAAAATCTGTATTGCTGAATCTATATATGTATTTTGTATATACTTACAATAACATATATATATCTATATCTCCAAATATATTATAAGAATCCTGGCAATATATTGCATGTAGAGTTATTTTCAAAAGTCAGAAGAAAAATATAGATCGTTATATTAGTTAATCACTGATTATACAAGTTGTTAAATTTAGTATAATATTTTATTTTATTGTTAAAGTAGTTTATTAATTTTTAATCAATTACAACAACAATTCTATTGAATGCAAGCATTAAAAGATGGGGAAAATGGGGCTGCCTCCACACTATTTTTCGCAAAAAAATTTTTTTTTTTGGAAAAATATCATCATGTATGTTCATCCCTATATCCCTCCTATATGCCATTCGAATTTCGTCAGAAACAGAGACTCCTACGGCCTCCACCGAGACGCCATTTTTTTAACGGTCGCAGGATTTTTTAAATCGACCTGTCTGGATGGAGGCCGTAGGAGTCTCTGTTTTTGACGAAATTCGAATGACATATAGGAGAGATATAGGGATGAATATACATGATGATATTTTTCAAAAAAAATAAAAAAATTTCCCAAAAAAAGGCCGGGGCAGCCATGTTGGCTGCCCCCAGGGGGCAACCCCATCAATACTTTTTATCCACATGATAATCCGTATCCATTTCTTAAATATCAAAATCCGAATCATGATTATTTTTTTCCATACCAGTATCCATATCTAAGGGCGCGGTTTGCAGTTTAAAATTTCACATTATATATGTTTATGTATCAGTATCCATATCATAAAACAAATACTGATATGGTAACACCTATATTTATATTCAAATCCTCCGTTTGCATCCCTAAACAGACCTTTATATTATAATTTTTGTTATTATTTTATTAATCTAACCTTGTGAATCATGTTTGAAGAAAAAATATTTCAAGAACTATAAAAACTAGATATTCATAACATCGATATTCCAATAATACATACATATATATTATACAAATCTTGGAGACTTGGGGGGGCCAAGCCCCCTCCCGCCCCCCCTTGTCTCCGTCCCTGCTCATCAAAGTAATCCGAATTTTCATATATGCTCGCCTCTATCTCTCGTTGAAACTATAAAAACAACCCTTGGTGTCCTTTGTGACTTCATCTCGCCTTCCTCCACGCATGTCATATGTTCGGCTTGACTCCCTCATGCACTTATCGCGTCTCGACTTTCATCTCGGATGTGCTGCACTCGAACTCCCTCGCTGGACTATCGTACCCTGACTTTCTTTCTGATGCATCACAACCGTGCCTTACTCTCGGTCTTGTCATGCCCTGGATCCCTCGCATACCCATCGTACCTTGACCTTTCTCTCGGACGTGATGTGCCCTCGCCTCCCTCTCGGAGCAGCACCTCCGACTCCCTTGTGGACGCGCTGCGCCTCTATCCTATTTGTGGCCCACAAACCCATCACTTGTCTCCCTAGACCATCACATGCCTGACTCCCTATTGCCACAAATCTACATAATGCACTCTAAAGTCATGTAACAAAATCTCTGTTGTACAATAAGGTAGATTAAGTTTGGTTTTATTCATTATTATCAAATTTCTAACATGAAAATAACTTATTTTGCATGTATGGCTCCCCATCATCTATTTTTCCTCCTTAATAATTGTTATGTTTCAGGAGGATCTCTTTGAAAGTAATTGCATCTTACTGTATTATAAAATTGCACCAGTGTCCTTTAATATTTTTTTGAAAACTATAAATTTTGATTTAACTTCAAAGTATCTTGATATCACTCCAAGTGGAGCCGTTCTTTTTTAATAAATCCTAGGAGCTAAGATAACAGTACACATCTATAAATTATAATTAAAGAGCTAAGCAAAAAAATGAAATATACTTAGTGGATATAATGATTGGTGGGATTTTCTCATCCTTATTATTGGTGTTAAACTTACCAATATAGAATATTTTATATTTCTTATAGTTTTAAATGTGACGTATGATTTTCCATTCTATGAATAAGAGAAATTAGAATACATGAAATAGAAATATTTGAGTTTATTACTAATGATGATATTGTGACTTATTTTAAAATAAGAAAAACTAGACGATGATAACTTAAAGTACATATGTGGATATTCAAAAATTACTTTATATGGAAAACATTTCTTTATATATCTATATGCACATGGATGTTTGTAATGATTTCTTTAGATTGTAATCTTTTTTATTATTTGGTGCCTTACCTAGTCCATAATCCTGGGTCCGCCACTGTTATTTAGATTTGGTTCGTTTACTTAATCGAGCCTAAACTTGCGTTCAGGTTCAGTTCGTTTATTTTCGAATTGAATTGAATCAAACCTCATTTTAATCGAATCGAACCTAAATGAATATCAAACTTGAGAATTCTCTAATAAGAGAGGGTGAAAAGAAAAGAAATGGAAATATGTGTGTGTGTCTATAATTAGAATAAACATTTATTCAGTTTGTTTCTTTATCCAACTATTCTTCAACTTTTGAAAAAAATATATTAATAAAGATTTGTCTCTTTGAAAAAAATATAATTATAATATAGTGGTGATATGTAATAAATAAATTTATACATGTTCTTTTTATTTGATGATAAAGAAGGTAGACACAGTTGACGGATAGTTGTAACCATGATGTGACTATTTATTTTGGCATAGTTTATATTAAGATAAAACTTATTTATCCCATAAATATTCACTTATCTTTAGATAAAGTTCACTTGTCACAGGACAAAATCCACTTATGCGGATAAATTTTTTTAAACTCTCTCTCTCTCTCTCTCTCTCTATATATATATATATATATATCGAGCTTTTAACGAATCGAATCTGAGTGAACATATGATTTTTAGGTTCGGTTTGTTTATTTAATCGAGCATAAACTCGTGTTCAGGTTCAATTCATTTATTTTCGAACCGAATCTGAATCAAACTTTTAACGAACCGAACATGAACGAATATCGAACTTAATAATTTCCTGACATCCCTACATATCGTAGATTCAAGATAAGGTAATCCAATCTATATTCCCCGTGTGAATTGCCTTAGATTGATTTTATACATGATACATCAGGACTATATAGTTTTGTTAATAACATTTCTAAAGTTAATTTCTCTCGTGTATGGATAAAAATGTATAATGAAATTTGCATATTAAGAATCGAAATTGGCAGATACAATGGAAATGAAGAAAAACTAGTTGATATTTGTGTAATTTAAAAGAAGGATGTAAAAGAAAGAACATGATATCATAGATATTTTCACAATCTCGAATCGTAATTCTCATCAATTTAGATAAGAACCTTGCACAATAAAAAATATTTTAGTAGATATTTATATTAATATTTTAGTAAATATTTATATGAATATGATCCATGAACATAATCATAAGTAAATCGACAGAATTGCTATTAGTTACGCCAATAAAAAACGCATGAGATATGAGTAGAAAGGAAATATACTCGGGAAGGAGTAGGGGAGACTCCAAGATCATCAAAACCATCCTCAAACCGATATCAAGAGAAATGGTTTAAATGGAAATCAATATCCATGAAAAGGTTCGGAAGAAGACTCACGTCAAGTATATGAAACCAACTGTAAAGAGAGAAGGAATCATCATTATATCTGCAGATGTTCTCTCATGATGTCCTCCTTCGTGTATATGATGCCTCTTGTGCTCCGATCGCAATGCGCACAAGCACATAGAAAAACCTTAAAGAGCCGCCCTCAGATTGTCTATCGGACCAACTTTTGCAGTGTTGATGGTAGCTCTCAGATATGATTTCGGTGGGAGGGTTGTGGAGATATTTAGGATTTGGCAGTCCCATCCCATAATATATATATATATATATATATATATATATAATGACGAAATTCGAATCCGCTTCGGATTCGTAAACAGATCCCATCCTATCAACTTAAAGCGGGCTCGTCATGAGTTAGAAAGCTCTGATTTTGATGTTTTAGGACTTGTCGAAAGATCTCGACAACTTCTATAAAATGGTGAAATCATTTTTTAGCTTAAGTGTCAAATCATGCTACATCAATTTCTCTTTTCATTCTCCACCAAATAATGTGCTTATGGGCTCTCCCACACGAGTTATAATTGCTCTTTCAATTGGTACCATTCAGCAAAGAACAACTAAATATTGCAATCCTTGTTTTAAAATAACCTTCTAAGTAATATAGTCTTCTTTTATAAATAAAGAAATTCAGAGTTCCTCTATATACTAATCAATTGTATCGCATGATGGAATGTTACCCACAGCTTCTTAGGTTGAAGCCTTATATAATTGGCTTAATTGATGTCATGAAATTATTTTAATTGCCAATTCATTACATTCGCCTTATATTTATTATAAATTCTTTTATTTTTTTGCTTTGGATCGGCGATTCCAATTACAGTTACTTTCACTCATGATTTTTTTATTATCATGCATTGTCGTTGCATTTTTCATTTGCATTCATATTTGTTTAATTCCTACGATGTTGCTAATATGAATTGTAATTGTGTTCCCAGCCTCGTATTTCATTTTCTTATTTCAAATGTATTCAAGATCTGAATCAGGGGCGGAACTAGTATATATTATGGGGGGTCATTCCCCCCCCCCATGATTATTATACGTTTCTTGTACAATGTATTAAGTTTTTAGTAAGATCCCTTCTTAATTATATTATAATTAATTTTTTTAGAGAATGATTGTAAATTCATTAAATGGTCAAGTGGTAGAGTGGCAAGGTTGTTGTTTTGGAGACTAGGGTTCAAATCTTATCTCCATAAATTTTCTTTCTTCTATATGGTTTATCCAATCACTTCCAAAGTATGAAAATAATTTGATATACAATTGTATTCAAATTTGTTTATCTCTCCAATTATTTTTATTACTCCTTGTAAATAAAATACATTTTATTATTTCTTTTTAACCATGAACTTTTTTGTTTCAAAATTTCAACTGATAATTTAGCCTTTCTAGGATGGATTTAGAGAGGCTTAAATTATTATCCAATTTTTTAAAAAAGCCACTGAAAATACTAATTTACTTGAAATTCTAACACTAATAATAGATTTAAATTCTGTGTTTATCAAGATTGAAAGATGTTCATTTTAAAATATTAATTCTATTTAAAAATATCGTTGGAAAATACATAGATTTTTCCATTTTTGAGCATTCATAATAGCTGTATACTCGGCCCCTCCTTGATGAAATTCTTGGTTCCGCCTCTGATCTGAATCTTTTTGTTATATCATCATCCTACCTATAAAATTCGTCGACTCTTCGCAAAATCTTAATTTCGCTATTCCGCATTTTCCTTTCTTTTGTTATGCCATGTCTTCTAATTTTGTGTGGTGTCCATTCTGCGATCGTTGTTTATCATCACCATTGTACGTTAATGTACATCGCTCAGCATCTTCTTCATCACCAATAGTCATAGCCACTCTTCATTAGGGACGGAATCAATATATATGATGGGAGGACCATGACCCCTCCTTGATTATTATATTTCACTTGTGCAATATATTAACTTTTCGATATGACCTCTCTTTAAAGTTAAAATATATTGTTTTATAAGAGAAATGTTATAAATGTGTTTAATGGTTAAGTGATAGATTGACAGAGTAATTTTTTTCGAGATCAGAGTTTGAATCTTTCCTCCTCCCAAGTTCAATTTCTTTTATATGGTTTTTGATATAAAATTGTATTCGAGCTCAATTATCTATCTCATTGTTTCTAACCCTCCTTCTAAATGAAATGAAATTTTTGTTTCATCTTAACCATAAACCTTTTTTCTTAAAAATATTTCTTCATAATTTATCTTTCATGAAAGATTTAGAGAGGCTTAAATTGCTAGGTTTATCGAAATTAAAAATAATCATAAAAAATATTCATCTATTTGAAAATTTTACCTTAATAATATAATAAAGTTGTACGTTTATCAAAAGATTTGTTTTAAAATTATTAAGTCTATATAAAAATATCATTTGAAAATACAATAATTTTTCTATTTTAAACATGCATGATAGATGTATACTTAGCCCCACCTTAATAAAATTCATAGTTCAACAATTGTACTCTATTGCTTCATCTAAGAAGCAAACCTGACACCACGCACGAGATCTAGGGCATGCTTGGTAAATGGGTTGCGTTGGGTTGGTATATACTCTTATGAATTGTAGTTGTTTAGATGGTTAGGAGGATTGGAATGATAAATATGATGTGATGTGACATTAATTATGTGTTATATTAACTTTTTAAATGATTATAATATATTTTTATATTAATTTTTATTTAAACGAGGTTTAAAAGTATTATAAAAAAATTGTATCGTACATACAACTAATTCGAAACCAAGAATGCATAGAGATAGAATGGAATATGCTACATTATCTTGGCGACCAAATGGACCCCTGAACACAATGAGGGATGTAAGTTTATGTGTTTGAATACCCAACTAATATAACCATAACAGATAAAGAAATTGTAAGGTAGATATTTTAGAGCTATTTCCCATCGGGGGCGTGCGGGGGATAATAATCCCAGGAAAAGGCACGGGCTCAATCGGGGGTGTGGGGGATAATAATCCCAAGAAAAGGCATGGGCTCAAAATAATGACCATAATAGGGACATATCGGCAAACCATTTGCCGTGCATGACAAATGGTTTGCCGTTAAGTTGATTCAATTTTTAATTAAATCTTATGTATTAGACTATCTTGCAGAACACGGTCGTGTCATCGAAACACTCGGCGGTGCTCCTTCAAGGGTCGAACTTTTCACTATGATGAAATTTTTACAATATCTGAATCTGTATCTGGAAAATTTTTACAACTCATGCATATTCGATTAATATTCGGATATTGATATCCGTATTTGGTAATTTTTTGAATATGGTAAGCAGATATTCGGATATATCTGTATGAATGTGACGGATCTAGAAATGTTTTATACGTATATGGATATATCTGAATATCCGCTTACCGTATTCAAAAAATTACCAAATACGGATATCAGTATCCGAATATTAATCGAATACGGATCGAATATGGATATGAGTTGTAAAAATTTTCCGTTAATGACTAAGAATATTAAATCTATGAATTGATATTAATGAATAAAATGAAAAGATTCAAGAGAAGGATATTAGGGTGTAAATGGATTGAACCTCAGCGAACTTGTATTATTTAGGTTCGGTTTGTTTACTTAATCGAGCCTAAACTTGCGTTCAAGTTCAGTTCATTTATTTTCGAATCGAATTGAATCAAACCTCATTTTAATCGAATCGAACCTAAATGAATATCAAACTTGAGAATTCTCTAATAAGAGAGGGTGAAAAGAAAAGAAATGGAAATATGTGTGTGTGTGTGTCTATAATTAGAATAAACATTTATTCAGTTTGTTTCTTTGTCCAACTATTCTTCATCTTTTGAAAAAATTATATTAATAAGGATTTGTCTCTTTGAAAAAATATAATTATAATAATGTGGTGATATGTAATAAATAAGTTTATACATGTTCTTTTATTTGATGATAAAGAAGGTAGTCACAGTTGACGGATAGTTGTAACCACGATGTGACTATTTATTTTGGCATAGTTTATATTAAGATAAAACTTATTTATCCCATAAATATTCACTTATCTTTAGATAAAGTTCACTTACCATAGGACAAAATCCACTTATGCGGATAAATTTTTTTAAACTCTCTCTCTCTCTCTCTCTCTCTCTATATATATATATATATGTATCGAGCTTTTAACAAATCGAATCTGAGTGAACATATGATTTTTAGGTTCGGTTTGTTTATTTAATCGAGCATAAACTCGTGTCCAGGTTCAATTCATTTATTTTTGAACCAAATCTGAATCAAACTTTTAACGAGCCGAGCATGAACGAATATCGAACTTAATAATTTCCTGACATCCCTACATATCGTAGATTGAAGATAAGGTAATCCAATCTATATTCCCCGCGTGAATTGCCTTAGATTGATTTTATACATGATACATCAGGACTATATAGTCTTGTTAATAACACTTCTAAAGTTAATTTCTCTCGAGTATGGATAAAAATGTATAATGAAATTTGCATATTAAGAATCGAAATTGGCAGATACAATGGAAATGAAGAAAAACTAGTTGATATTTGTGTAATTTAAAAGAAGGATGTAAAAGAAAGAACTTGATATCATAGATATTTTCACAATCTCGAATCGTAATTCTCATCAATTTAGGTAAGAACCTCGCACAATAAAAAATATTTTAGTAAATATTTATATGAATATTTTAGTAAATGTTTATATGAATATGATCCATGAACATAATCATAAGTAAATCGACAGAATAGCTATTAATTACGCCAATAAAAAAGCATGAGATATGAGTAGAAAGGAAATATACTCGGGAAGGAGTAGGGGAGATCCAAGATCATCAAAACCATCCTCAAACCGATATCAAGAGAAATGGTTTAAATGGAAATCAATATCCATGAAAATGTTCGGAAGAAGACTCACGTCAAGTATATGAAACCAACTGTAAAGAGAGAAGGAATCATCGTTATATTTGCATATGTTCTCTCATGATCTCCTTCTTCGTGTAAATGATGCCTCTTGTGATCCGATCGCAATGCGCACAAGCACATAGAAAAACCTTAAAGAGCCGCCCTCAGATTGTCTATCAGACCAACTTTCGTAGTGTAGATGGTAGCTCTTAGATATGATTTCGGTGGGAGGGTTGTGGAGATATTTAGGATTTGGCAGTCCCATCCCATAATATATATATATAATGACGAAATTCGAATCCTCTTCGGATTCGTAAATAGATCCCATCCTATCAACTTAAAGCGGGCTCGTCTTGAGTTAGAAAGCTCTGATTTTGATGTTCTAGGACTTGTCGAAAGATCTCGACAACTTCTATAAAATGGTGAAATCATTTTTTTAGCTTAAGTATCAAATCATGCTACATCAATTTCTCCTTTCATTCTCCACCAAATAATGTGCTTATGGGCTCTCCCGCACGAGTTATAATTGCTCTTTCAATTGATACCATTCAGCAAAGAAGAACAACTAAATATTGCAATCCTTGTTTTAAAATAACCTTCTAAGTAATATAGTCTTCTTTTATAAATAAAGAAATTCAGAGTTCCTCTATATACTAATCAATTGTATCGCATGATGGAATGTTACCCACAGCTTCTTAGGTTGAAGCCTTATATAATTGGCTTAATTGATCTCATGAAATTATTTTAATTGCCAATTCATTACATTCGCCTTATATTTATTATAAATTCTTTTATTTTTTTGCTTTGGATCGATCGGCGATTCCAATTATAGTTACTTTCACTCATGATTTTTTTATTATCATGCATTGTCGTTGCATTTTCCATTTGCATTCATATTTGTTCAATTCCTACGATGTTGCTAATATGAATTGTAATTGTGTTCCCGGCCTCGTATTTCATTTTCTTATTTCAAATGTATTCAAGATCTGAATCAGGGGCGGAACTAGTATATATTATGGGGGGCCATTGCCCCCCATGATTATTATATGTTTCTTGTACAATGTATTAAGTTTTTAGTACAATCCCTTCTTAATTATATTATAATTAATTTTGTTAGAGAATGATTGTAGATTCATTAAATGGTCAAGTGGTAGAGTGGCATGGTTGTTGTTTTGGAGACTCGGGTTCAAATCTTATCTCCATAAAATTTCTTTCTTCTATATGATTTATCCAATCACTTCCAAAGTATGAAAATAATTTGATATACAATTGTATTCAAATTTGTTTATCTCTCCAATTATTTTTATTACTCCTTGTAAATAAAATAAATTTTATTATTTCTTTTAAACCATGAACTTTTTTGTTTCGAAATTTCAATTGATAATTTAGCCTTTCTAGGATGGATTTAGAGAGACTTAAATTATTATCGAATTTTTAAAAAAGCCACTGAAAATACTAATATACTTGAAATACTAACACTAATAATAGATTTAAATTCTGCATTTATCTAGATTGAAAGATGTTCATTTTAAAATATTAATTCTATTTAAAAATATTGTTGGAAAATACATAGATTTTTCCATTTTTGAGCATTCAAAATAGTTGTATACTCGGCCCCTCCTTGATGAAATTCTTGGTTCAGCCCCTGATCTGAATCTTTTTGTTATATCATCATCCTACCTATAATATTCGTCTATTCTTTGCAAAATCTTAATTTCGCTATTCCGCATTTTTCCATTCTTTTGTTATGCCATGTCTTCTAATTTTGTGTGGTGTCCATTCTGCGATCGTTGTTTATCATCACCATTGTACGTTAATGTACATCGCTCAGCATCTTCTTCATCACCAATAGTCATAGCCACTCTTCATTAGGGACGGAATCAATATATATGATGGGAGGACCATGACCCCTCCTTGATTATTATATTTCACTTGTGCAATATATTAACTTTTCGATATGACCTCTCTTTAAAGTTAAAATATATTGTTTTATAAGAGAAATGTTATAAACGTGTTTAATGGTTAAGTGATAGATTGACAGAGAAATTTTTTCGAGATCAGAGTTTGAATCTTTCCTCCTCCCAAGTTCAATTTCTTTTATATGGTTTTTGATATAAAATTGTATTCGAGCTCAATTATCTCTCTCATTGTTTCTAACCCTCCTTCTAAATGAAATGAATTTTTTTTTCATTTTAACCATAAACCTTTTTGCTTAAAAATATTTCTTCATAATTTATCCTTCATTAAAGATTTAGAGAGGCTTAAAATGCTAGGTTTATCGAAATTAAAAATAATCATAAAAAATATTCATCTATTTGAAAATTTAACCTTAATAATATAATAAAGTTGTACGTTTATCAAAAGATTTGTTTTAAAATTATAAAGTCTATATAAAAATATCATTTGAAAATACAATAATTTTTCTATTTTAAACATGCATGATAGATGTATACTTAACCCCTCCTTAATAAAATTCATAGTTCAACAATTGTACTCTATTGCTTCATTTAAGAAGCAAACCTGACACCACGCACGAGATCTAGGGCATGCTTGGTAAATGGGTTGCGTTGGGTTGGTATATACTCTTATGAATAGTAGTTGTTTAGATAGTTAGGAGGATCGGAATGATAAATATGATGTGATGTGACATTAACTATGCCTTATATTAACTTTTTAAATGATTATAATATATTTTTATATTAATTTTTTATTTAAACGAGGTTTAAAAGTATTATAAAAAAATTGTATGGTACATACAACTAATTCCAACCCAAGAATGCATAGATATAGAATGGGATATGCTAGATTATCTTGGCGACCAAATGGACCCCTGAACACAATGAGGGATGTAAGTTTATGTGTTTGAATACCCAACTAATATAACCATAACAGATAAAGAAATTGTAAGGTAGATATTTTAGAGCTATTTCCCATCAGGGGTGTGCGGGGGATAATAATCCCAGGAAAAGGCACGGGCTCAATCGGGGGTGTGCGGGGGATAATAATCCCATGAAAAGGCACAGGCTCAAAATAATGACCATAATAAGGACATATCGGCAAACCATTTGTCGTGCACGGCAAATGGTTTGCCGTTAAGTTGATTCAACGTTTAATTAAATCTTATGTGTTAGATTATCTTGCAGAACACGGTCGGGTCATCGAAACACTCGGCGGTGCTCCTTCGTATGGGGTCGAACTTTTCATTATGATGAAATTTCTACAATATCTGAATTTGTATCTAGAAAATTTTTACAATTCATGCATATTCGATTAATATTCGGATATTGATATCCATATTTGGTAATTTTTTGAATACGGTAAGCAGATATTTGGATATATCTGTATGCATGTGACGGAGCTAGAAATTTTTTATACGTATACGGATATATCTGAATATCCGTTTACCGTATTCAAAAAATTACCAAATACGGATATCAGTTTCCGAATATTAATCGAATACGGATCGAATATGGACATGAGTTGTAAAAATTTTCCGGCAACGAATAATATCGTCATTATATATTTAACAACGGCTAATTTAGTGACGGAATTTTTTTCAAAATCGTCACTATAGCTCAATTTTATTGTAGTGATCATATTTGAATCCTTATCCGGAAAATTTTTACAACTCATATCCATATTCGATTCGTATTCGATTAATATTCGGATACTGATATTCGTATTTCGTAATTTTTTGAATACGGTAAGCGGATATTCGGATATATCCGTATACGTATAAAAAATTTCTAGCTCCGTCACATGCATACAGATTTATCCGAATATCTGCTTACCATATTCAAAAAATTACCAAATACGGATATCAATATTCGAATATTAATCGAATATGCATGAGTTGTAAAAATTTTCCTGATACAGATTCAGATATTGTAAAAATTTCATCATAGTGAAAAGTTCGACCACATACGAAGAAGCACCGCCGAGTGTTTCGATGACCCGACCGTATTCTGCAAGATAATCTAACACATAAGATTTAATTATATGTTGAATCAACTTAACGGCAAACCATTTGCCGTGCACGGCAAATGATTAGCCCATGCATTTTCCTGGGATTATTATCCCCCGCACACCCCCGATGGGAAATAGCTCGATATTTTACAATTTTAGGCAGGTATCAGGCCAACCTGCTTAATCCTTTTGTGGCTGCACATAAAGTTGCATACGTATTTAGAAATAAAAAAACGGAGGGGACTCAACTCAACAGGTACGCGGCTTCTATTTGCTTGGAATTATCTCCCACTATATCTGAGCATTAATTGAAGGATATGGATTATCTCGGCTTCTGTTCTGCACTTGCCTTTTCTAAAAGGTTGCGTACGGGATGGCAGGATGCAGCTCTATCATTTCCCCTGTTTTCTCTAAGGCCCCGTTCGGGTAGAAGGTTACCCGCGGGTTGGGGGGTTTGCCTCCCTTAATCCACATTCCCCTCTCTCCCCATGGGCCCCACTTTATTTCTTTTTTAAAAAATTAAATAAATCAATTTTACATCATCAATCCTATCAAAAAATAATATATTATACCATCATATCATATACAAATTATAAACTACTCCACTTCTACTCACTTTCCCAAACTTCAATACAATCGCATCACAATAACTACTCATTTTTTCAAACTCCAATACAATCATATCACCTCAAACTCACTTCTAACCCACACCAAGTTTAACCCTCTATCCAAACACCAAAACACAAAAACAAGTTACCCTCTACCAGTTTAACCCGCCAACCAAACGCACCCCAAGAAGCACTAAAATAATTCGTGGGGATGCAGAGAAAGCGGATGACTCGGGGGCAGTTGCTTAAATAATTGGGACATATTATTGCCACAGGTTGGGGATAAAATCGTCCATTGCCATGTGGCCGTTAACGTCTCGCAACGCCTTCTTTTCCCGTTTTCTTTAGTCAACGCCGTCAATATATCTCTCTTCCTCTCTCTTTCTCTCTCTCTCTACAGTCAATTTGAGCACTCTCCCCACATCCATAAAATCCCCCCCCCCTTCAATGCCCAACCCGTCTCTGTTTCCACAGTTCTTCAACAAACAACCATCTTCTCTTCCTGTTTAGAGAGAGAGGGAGGGAGGGAGAGATGGAAGGATCCAACTACTTTGGGTTTGTGGCAGTGGTGGCTGCGTCTGGAAGCGTGGTCCTCGTCGCCCTTGAGGCTCACCGGCGCCTCATGTCCGATTTCAGGAAGAAGTTCGAACTCGAGATCGGTATGCCAAACTCATGCTTTTTATCCCCTTCTCCCTCTTCATCCAATCCTCTCGTATTTTTGTCTCGTGCGGTTTTCTTTTTTCCCTGACTTCGGCTTAAGATTGAGAATAAGAACCATCTGCCAACGTTATAAAAGAGTGATGCAATGCTCGCATCTGCGTATTTCTCAAGTGATTGGTTTTAGAATCGACACGAAAGATTAAACAACCGTTTCTAGATCTGGTGGTGACCCACTTCTCCAAATCCCGTTCATCGATCGTGGTGCTGATCCTTAACGCGATTTGTCGGTTGGGTGCAGGTGGAGGGATGGGAAGAAGGAAGAAGAAGGTGAGGTTCGCCGACGACGTGGTGGAGCCTTCGTCCAATAACAAGGAGTACCGCCGACGCCACCTGGAGGCCATCGCCTGTAGGATCCGGTCGACGGCGACGGCGCCGCAGGCGGTGGCGTGAAGGCGGTTGCTCGTCGGTGTACAGCGGCAGAGGAGAGACGACAAGTGCGTACGGGAAAGGGGAGGGGTAACAGGTGTAAGGCTACGACCCATGAGAGAGAAAGGGACACCGGACCTTTTTCTTTTGTTGTTGAACGGTCTCTGTTTTCAATTTTCTTGTGTAGCGATTCCTTTCCCTTTGGATTTTGGATGGTGCCTCTCTTTTCCTGATGCTTCTCCTTCTGTACATAGAGAAACTATTTCAGCGGAAATTCCTCCAATCCCTTTGAACATGTGTTTCTTTTTCTGTTTAATATTGCAACATAATGATAAGATATTCCCCCATTATGTCACTGTGGTCATGGGTTTTGTTAGACCAGAGGTTGCCAAAGGTATTGGTCCGAGACACTATCCTGATTGGAAGAAATCCAAATCTCTCAACCCGGAAAAAGAAAGTTTAATCTGGGAATATGCAATTCAGGGGGAAAATTCGCCTATAGGAAACTAATTCCCCTTACACGGCTGCGAAAGTTTTTTTCTTTGCATAATACCGTAAAAAAGCGGTTGGTTAGGGGCAACGACTCTCTTTAGAAGGGAGATGTTGCCTCAGCCAACGACTCGTCATCGAGAACATCAAGTGAGCGGTTGCTCCACTACTGCTAGGGTGCAAGTTGTTGCTGCTTGTTACTAGTTTTCATTGATCTTGTCGTTGGCTCATGTTTATGATCATCGGTGATGAATATCATGTCCAACCAAACCAAACATACAATGTCCAAGCATATCATATCAAGGGCAATATGTAGTTACATAAACAAGCATACGATGTCCAACCAAAACAAATGCACACAAGATTTCAACGATGAACTCAATAAAGGGCAAGTATTTTGTTTTGGGAAGAGATATGACATGCTTCTTTTTAGGTTGGTGGTTGAAATCTCGTGTGTATTTTTCTTGGTTGGACATCATATGCTTGTTTGTGTAATTGTGCCCTTGACATGATATGATTGGACGTTGTATGCTTGTTTTGGTCAGATATAATATTCTAATTGGAGTTATTTTCCAGAATGGACAGAGAGAGAGAGTGAAATATGTCTCATTCTAGATATAATATTCTAATTGGAGTTATTTTCCAGAATGGAGAGAGAGTGAAATATGTCTCATTCTAGGTACGGAAATGAAATATTTCCCAGAATGGGAACGTATCGGCGAACGATTTGCCGCTCGCCTATGTGACGCGGCAAATCGTTTGCCGTGTCCACGTGGACGGCGCGACTAATGATTTGTCGTGTCCAGTGGCACGGTCAACGAGGTTCGCGGTTTTCGGCGCAGAAGACGGGACGGGTGAGGCAGGCCCGGTCGGCGACCCGCCCTACACGGCATATGGTTTGCCGTGCCGCGGCAAACCATTTGCCGCTGGGCGTAGTATAAATAGCCGGCCACGGGTCCCCTCTCCCCTCACACTGCCCTCCCCCATTTCATTTCAGTCGACCCCTCTCCCCTCCCATTATCCTCTTGCATCCAAGTACCCTTCATCCAAGGTATGATTTATAATATTTTTAATTTTTGTCAATTTTTAAATTTATTTTATTCACTGCATGTATTCATTAAAAGATGATAATTTTTTATATAAGTGAAGTTCAATATTTTAGAAATTATATTTTATTTATTAGATTCATCATCTTGTCTATAGTAGTATAATGCTTTTAGGTTAGAAACTCACACATTTGCCTTATAGTTAGATTTGTTTATTCAAATTTTCATAGGCACATATTACACAAATTGAAGAGATAAAACTTTTGGCCATTAATTATTGATTACACAAATTAAATAGAATATAAAAATGCTACAAATTAATATGAAGTTGTAATTGTATTTTACATTTATATTAATAATCTGTATTAAATACTAACAAATATGGAATTATATAATCATTATAAGTAATTTCAAATTTAATATTAATTACTATATAATTAGTAATTACAAGATACAATTAGTTACTACTTAATTAGTAATGGATAGTATTAACAAGAAAGCATGTTATATTAGTTAATGTATATAGTCATTAATTTTATATTATTAATGTATATATGTATATTAGTAATAAATAATGTATATAATGTGTATCAGTAATAATAAAATTGATTATTAATTAATGTATATTACTAATAAATAATGTATATTAGTAATAGATAATGTATATTAGTAATGAATAATGTATATCAGTAATTATAATCATTAATGTATATAATGTATATTAATAAATAAGAATATATTTTTTAAAATTTATTTTTTATAATCATTGATTATTATTAATAAATTATGATTAAAATAATAATTATTACCATTACTAAGCCATTTTAATTAGTAATAATTTATAATTATAATCGAAATATAGCAATGATAATTAAATAATAAGTTAGTAATTAATTAATAATCATTAATACTTGAAAGTGAATAGTATTAATTAATTAAATAGAATTTAAATAAATATATCAATAATAACTAATAATTAACTAATGGATTAGTAATCTTAATTATAAAAATAAGTTAGTAATTAATTAGTGGTCATTAATTATAATAATAAGTTAGAATTAACTAATGGTAATTATATTAATTGCTCATAGTGATTATAATAGTTAATAACTATTATTTAATTAAAATCTGAATTAAAAAGAAATTACGTGATAAAATGGTATTATAAATAATAATCTTTACAATTAAAGAAAGTACGAATACTTTAAAGTACGGTGAAAATAGTAGACAACGTAGCTCAAACAATTTAATTGAAAATAATGGTAGTAACTTTTAGTGGTCTATAGGAAATGGGTGACGTCACTGCCCTCTATGTGTTCTGGGGCAGAAGAGTGACAAACATAGAATCTGAGGTCGGTTACGAAGGTGGTTAGAGTGATATGATCGGAGTACCTGTATCATGTAGCTATAATGATTTACTAGCTTACGTGTACGTTCTTACCGGTTATACACCTGACATATTCGATATCACTATCACCTGCAAGTGGCCTACCAATGCGAGTTTGTTTCGTCCTATCGTTATTGGGTCAGATAGAATAACAAAGTTGATGTTGCAAGTTAGTCGACAAGTGGGGATGATGGAATTATTATTTGAAGCGGTAGAGATTTCTTCACAGCAACGCGACGTGGGATCATCATCGATGCATGTTTTGGACCTTAACGTATCTATTTACGATGGGTCGATGATGCGAACGAGGCTGAAGAAAGTGACCAAGACGAAGGCAAGGATCAGGGGGAAGAGGAAGATAAAGAGGAAGAGGAAGATGACGAAGATATAGACGAAAATGCCAGAGGGAGGGTAAATGAAGAACACTGCAGGAGCAGTACTTGTCGTAGGGTGGGAGTGTTGATCGATCACGAGCAAGAGTCTCTTCTTCATTCGATACATCAGGAACCTATTTTCGATCCACTAGTAGACTATGGGATGGATTTGGATACGATGGAGGATCTTCCAAACTTCTTCGGGTCAGACGATTGGATCTTTGGCACATTTGCAGAGGAGATATCATTTCTAAATGAAGTTGCAGAGCCAACACCCGAAGGCGCGTTCGGTAAAGATTATAGGTTGAATCGTTCCTTCGACTCGAAGACATCCTTAGTAGACGAGCTGAGAACTTGGAGCATGGCAAAGCACGTCCAGTTCAAGGTGGACGCATCGAAGAGCTACCATTATACAACATGTTGTATCTTCAATGATTGTGGATGGAGGTTGCATGCATCGTACAACAGTCACCGAGATAATTGGGTTGTGCGTAGCTATCGTGCTGAACACACAGGTCTCAATACAATATTACTTGTTGTCAATCGAGCATGCACAGCGAAATTCATTGGGAGATTTATTCTTTCCACTCTACGGTCCAACTTAACTCTTACGTCAAGTGTCATCCAGTCACTTGTTTAGGACCAATACAAAGTATGCATATCTTACAAGAAGGCATGGAATGGGAAGCGGCGTGCATTGGAGAAGATTTTTGGAGATGTCGTTGGATCATATGCGGACATCCGATGATTTATGTGATTGATGAAGCACTGTAATCCCGGTTCGTTTTATGAGTTCCAACATCAACCGGCGATTCATCCTAAAACATGTACTCGGATAGAAGGCAGGGACACCTTCTTTCGTTTGTTCTGGGCTTTCGCACCGTCAATACAAGGTTTTGCACACTGTCGGCCAGTGCTAAGCATTGGTGTCGTGCATCTCTGGGGAAAATATAAAGGGCACATCCTAGCAGCTACATCTGTTGATGCCAATGGGCACCTCTTCCCAATTGCTTTTGTAGTTGTCGAGGGTGAAAATTTGGACTCGTGGGGATTCTTTCTCCATAAATGTCTGGTATCATTGACCGTGAGGGTATATGCTTCATCAGTGATAGATTACCCGGACTAAAGAACTTGCTTCCACAACATTTCTCGATCGAGAAAGGTCACTGTCACCATTTTTGCCTTCGCCACATGCAAGCCAACATGCACCAAGTTGGACACACGAATAAATGGATCCAGAAAAAATTCTACAGTACAGGGGTCGTGACCAGCAAGTAGGAGCACGAGAGGATTTTGCATTAAATCCGTACAGCCGACTCAGATGCGTATAATTGAATAATGAGACAAGAAGGTAGAGATCTTCGATATTGGGCATGCGCTTACGATGAAGGTCGTTGATGGGGTTTGACCAAAACGAACCTCTCAGAAAGTTTCAACAGTGTTCTTAGAGGCATACGTGGACTACCGGTGTTGACATTAGTCTTGGCCATTTTTTACCGCCTCAACACCTACTTAGTCGAAAGACGTAAGTTCGGTGCTAATGTGACCGGCCACCTTTATGCCCCGATATGAGAAATTAACTGATGGTCTTGTGGAATCCGCGTGATGTCTAATGGTCGAGCAATTCACACTTACGGATTTCGAGGTGTGTGTTGTTAAGGAAAATTATACAGTTAAGATGAAAGGTCAGCAATCAATGTGCACTTGTGGTTACATGCAAGCCATGATGATAATTTGCCCTCACATTATTACGGTTTGTGGCAATGTGAACGTCAGTACCGAACAGTTGAAACTCTGTGCTGATTTCTATACAGTAAATGCGTTCTGGGCCACTTACGCGGTTGCCTTTATGCCCATTCCTGATCGACGATTCTGGCCACCCTTAGAGTCCTCCCCGTTGATGCACCCCAATTTTGTACCAACACTTGGTCGACCACGGAGATGACGGCTATGCGGAAGCATGGATGAGATGGGTACTGTACAAGTAAGGTGTAGTCTATGTAAAGAGCATGGTCACAACAGGACACCATGTGAAAGAAGGCACCGTTAGTTTCCATGTATTTTTTATTTTAAAATATTGTAAACTCTTTTTCCTGTATTGCACCTTTGTGAAGTTGTCATTTGCAAAATTTGGATATAAAGTCATATACTTTTCTAGCATAGCGATGGAGACATTTGCAGGACCTGTCGATGCATCAGTGCTGACTAGGCAGAGGGAACATCTTTTTGGTCGGCCACTCACAGAAAGTGACACGGTCAGTCATCAATATACGCATCGTGATTCAAATTATTTCAATCTAATTATCGGATTCTTAAATTCAGGAACATCGCTTTGTCGAGCATGGTCGGACACTTAATCGCATACTGGAGGAGCCACGCAGCGATGCCGTGAATCGGCAGTTGGAGATCGCTGGTTTCCATTGCATCTCCAACCTGCGACGGGCCACCATTGACTAGGCCCTTATGAAGGCACTGGCTGAGAGATGGAGATCGAAGACTCATAGTTTCCACCTTCGACAGGGCAAGGCATCCGTCACTTTGAAGGATGTTTCTATACTGACATGGCTGAGAGTGGAATCGTTGCTCGTGACCGGCCTGGAAGAACATCCTCAGCTAGATTGGGGTTCATACTGCGCAGAAGTCTTCAGTATCAATCTGGACGATAGCGAGGACCACGAACTAGTGAGTGGGAAGCTTAGGCTAACGTGGATAGCCAAGACTCTCCTGACCTCTGCTGCTCTCCAATCGATGGATCCCGTCAAAGCTGTACAAGTTGCCCGTGCATTGATTCTCTTTCAAATTGGAACAAGTTTGTTGCCAGATGCTAGCGTGGAAAAGGTGCATCTACGCCACCTTCTACTCTTAGAGGACCTCAAGAATTGTGGACGCAGGGCATGGGGTGCAGCTGTCCTAGCACATATGTACTACTAGCTGGATCAATTTTCTCTCATGAATGTTCGGAGAGCATACGCATTTTGGACCCTACTACATGTAACAAATCTAAATTGTGCTACTATGCATATACACGTACATAATACAATTTCTTTCACCATATAGACCTGGTCTTCGGAGCATATCCACATCGGTCGCCCCCGATCGTATCAACTGATAGAAGCAACTCTACGCTCAGCCCCTTACGCAGCAAGGTCAAAATAACTTCCTAACTACTTATGGGTATTCATTTTAATGTGGACCTTATGTTCTATAGTTTTTCATTAGGTGGACGGGCGAAAGGAGGTCACACAGAGAGAATGTGTCGATCACTCACCTGTCATTTTATCGTAATGAGTTAGATCTGCAAGAAGAACATCAGCTACGTAACCAACATAATTGCTCATGAGTAAATAAGATTTGAACAGTATTCACACCCTACTGATAACAGATGCGGTGGATACCCTACGAGCCCAACATGTGTTGCAACTACCTGAGATTTACCGTGAGGGCCAAGCTATCTGGCGTTCGAAGACAGTGCTTATATACTTCAATGTCATTGTCATGCATGCACCCGATAGGGTAATGAGGCAGTTCGGGTTGCGGCAACACATTTCGGATGCAATGCCGCAAATCTCCTCGGATGACAGACGGGCTAGAGCATGAGACGATGAGCCCTATGATTAGGGGCTACACCACCAAAAGTGTTTGGCTCAATGGCAACACCGATTGAACGACGTCGTTGGAGAGAGGGATTTGGATAAGACACATGTTGATGTCTTGTCTGACTACCTTACTTTGTATTGGTAGATTACACAACGTTGGATTGCTACGGCCATACCACCACCCCGCCAAGTGTATGAACACACGGACCGAGGTGGAACCAACTGGTAATTTTCTACCTAATACAAAATATTTCAAACATAATTTCTTCGTAATTTACGATTTAAACTTCTCCGTTATAGGTGAACTCTTTATTTCGTGTGAGGGAACTAATGACGGAACATCGAAGGAGCACTGAGTTGCAACAATTGATTGGCTATGTTGACTACACCATCCAGAATATGTCACTGGTGGATCCGGGAATACATGATGCCCCCCCCCCCTCATACACCGAGCCCACGATGTTTGCTTCTCAACAGTGGGGTGATCAATACACTTCTGAGACAGACAAAATTGGTCCGTCGTTTTAGGCGACACAGTCCTACACCCAGCCCTATATTCCTCAAATGCAGCAAATGGGTTCCGCAATACCATCATTTGACTTTCTTTCCACACAGGAAGCTCAGCCTTCTCAAGCACATCAATACTTCTGGCACATAGGGCAAAGTCAAAGCCATCCCTCTTTCATTGGACTCCCAGGTTATGGTGTTGGACCAGTCACTTGGGGTTAGGGATGAAAACGGTCGGATACGGATACGAATATATGCATAATCATATCCTTATCCATTTTAAAATACGAATACGAATGCGGATACGAATATTGACGAATACGAAAAATGTGTTACCATATCCTTAAAAATGAATACAAATGTAAGATGAATACGAATCGGATACGAATAATAACAGAAATAATTTACTAATATACATATTTAGGATGATTTAAACATAAAATAGATATACCATATATTGTAATTTCATAACAATTATATCAACAATGGTGAATGCAATCATAAAATATTGTTATGCACATTTATAAATAAATATATTATTATACTTATGTTTGAAAACGAATATATGAATACGAATATTAACGAATGTTAAAGTGATATCCATATCCGCATCCATTTCAAAACGAATACGAATACGAATGTCAAAATATGTATAAAACGAATATGATAGTGGATCGGATACGAATGTATTCACATTCGTTTTCATCCCTACTTGGGGTATGCAACCATCAACAACAGATCTTCCCAGGGTATCCACTGAATCCTTGCTGGTGACAATCCTGGAGCCACCTCGTTCTTAAAACGTATCAAGTCAGAGAGGGGGTGGTAGATCTACGATCGGAAGGGAACGCTCGACCACTGTTGAACCTGAAAGAAGAACCGTTGCTAGCCATGCTAGGGGTCGAGGTGATGTGGGTAGGGGAGCAACAGCAGGAAGGGGGGAGGCAGGCTCAGGGACAGGAGATCAGAGGAGAGGGGAGAAAGGGAAAGTGTCTTCATCAAAGGAACCACTATCACATATTGTATACCATACAAAAAATGGTTTCATTGATTGTACTCCACATGATATCCCAATTTAAGTAAAAGAACATTATGTTTTGGTATAGCTTTTCTTTAATGTTTTTATCCACATTGCTGCAAAAGAATATTATATTTATGATTATTGATGACATTGATGTTGATTTTTTAATTAATTTCTCAAATTAATTAACAACCGAACATGACATGGCCAAAACACATATCACAGCTCGCAAGTCGGTGCGTCTGCCCGACAACCACTTCCTAGCAGTGCGTACTCCACCTAGTCGGGCCTCCAGCCGTGTTCCATCCCATGCACCACCGTTAGCGCATCCACCGCCAACCACGACCCCAAGCAGGGAACCAATCGCATCACAATCAGAGCCAGTGGCGATACCACCTCATCTTCAGACGGTCCAGTCCGATTCACAGTTCACCCCTTATTCCTTGCAAGGCAGTCTGATTCCGAGTTCATACCACAGCGAGACGCCACCGCTTGCAGAACCTTGTGACGAGGAAGAAACTTTATACGCTGATTTAGCTGATGTCCATTACACTATCACATTGAAGTATGCATGTTTGAGTGCACTGCATGGAGAGCGAGTGAGGTCAGGTCGTGAGTAGAGTTACTAAATAATGTTGTCATTTTGAAATCTAGTGATATGTATGCCTACTTTCAGGGTCGCTTGCGTATGTAGTACCGTATGTATCTTTTATCAAGCAAATGAAATATTTCAGCTTCTAGTGAAATATCAAGCAATTCCCGTTTACATGTTAAAAATGACAACTTAATTTTACCATAGATCGAAGAACTTTATTCCTTTATATTTCCTTACATCAATTTTAGAAAAAACCCAACCTTCATCTACATATAAAGATGTTTACGATACTGGTACAGATATAACTAACATAGTAATTATAAATATCATAAGAAATATATATCAATAAATTAATATATATTACTAAAACTATATGAATTGATAATTTAAATTAACTAAATACTACTAAATAATACATCATTTTATATTAATACATATTCAAATTTAAAATAATATTTACTATTATTTTTTAATTTCGTTGCTTAATAAATACTCTATATATCATGTATATATAAATACATATAAATTATTGGTAAATAAACCCTAAACCCTTATTTCAGTCGAGCAGGAAGGCATATTGCGGAAAATGATTTGCCGTAGGCGGCGAACCATTTGCCGCAATAGCCATGTCAGCACGGCAAATGGTTTACCGCGCCACATAGGCGAGCGACAAACCGTTCGCCTATACGTTCCCATTCTGGGAACTATTTCATTTCCATACCTAGAATGGGAAATATTTCACTCTCTCTCCATTCTGGGAAATAACTCTTCTAATTGTGTAACCTTAATCTTAGGGCACCCTGTATATGCAACCCTAGGATCCTTAATTCAACACAAAAAGGGAAACCCCTATTTTCTACTTGGTATCGAGAGCAGATTCCCTCCCTCCCGTCGTTACCACCCCTTCCCCCACCCTCACGCTTGCCTTGAATCCCTTCTCCAGTGTTGCCCCTCCCTGCCTTTCACCTCTAGTGACGCCCTGCCTCCAGCCCGATGCTCTTCCCAAGCCCATCTCTTATGTCACCCGTCGTCAAGCGCCCTCCACCCTTCCCCAGCCCATTTCACCAGCCGCCCGATGCCCGAGTGTTGCCTCACCTCTTCAGCGCAGCCCCGTCTCCAGACCCACCTCCATCGCTGCCCGACCAACCCCCTCCCCCATCTCTAGCGCACCGCCCCACCTCCAACACGCCACCCAACCTCCAGCGCCCCACCTCCAGCGCGGACAGCGTACCATCGACCCACTCCAGTCTCTCCTCCAGCGCAGCCCCACCATCAGACCCTCACCAACGCTGCCTCTCCAGCTTCTCCTCTTCAGGACCAATTCACCTCTTCAACGCTGCTCCACCTCCAATAGTTCCCCACCTTTAGTGCACGATGAAGGATATGAGGAATCCTTAAGCGCATCACGGAAGCGTGATGATCGCATCTTATGCGATCGGAGCGGCTAGTCGCACTAGTCGCTAGGTGCAACGGAATTTAAAATTTTTAAATCATGAGATGAAATCACATTATCCCAATAATGTTTCTTGGATCGTTTGAAACAGCGTATTAAAGATACCTCTTGAAGCGTGGTTGTGATCACTAGATCTCTAAAGCAAGAGATCCTCCTGACTCAAATCTGATCCACGAAGATGGCACTTGCGGGCGCGATGATTGAAGGATATTAAGTATCCTTAAGCACATCACGAAAGCGTGTTGATTGCATCGTATGCAATCGGAGCAACTAGTCGTACTAGATGCTAGATGCGGTGGAAATTGAAATTTTTAAAATTAAAGATGAAACCACATGATCACGAGAACACTTCTCGGATCGTTTCATCAAACCACAAAGTATAAGGAATACCTCTTGAAGCGTGATTGATCGCAAGATCCCAAACAAGAGATCCTCCTGTCTCAAGTCCGACTCACGAAGAACGCACTTGCGGGCACGATGATGAGTCGCGTCCTTCCCGCAATCTTTGACGAAGATCCAAAAGTCGAGGCGAAGGCAAGATGCTCTCCTTCTCAATATGCAAAGTGGATGGCCACTTGGATATTAAGAGAGAGCCTAGTCGAGAATGAGAGAGAGAGAGAGAGTAGTAGTCTTCTACAACTCTAGATGATGTGTCTTGGAAGGCTACCCTAGCCCTCCTTTTATATTAGTTTAGGATCCAATGGATCTCAATCCATGGGACACATAGATCCAACGGCTAGGCTTGGTCTATGTAAGATCAATGGCTATGATTGTTGTTGATTAAAACCAACAATATTAATTTAAATTAAAATATGTTGCAGCATTATCAACATAATTTAATTTAACATTAACTAATTAAGAGATAATGGGATAACAAAAATGGAGTCAACCAACCACCCATGAATATAGGGGGCTTCACCCATGAACAATTCATAGGTGACGCCACCTATGAAATAGGTGGTTGTTTTGCCTCCTTTTTTATTTTATCATATTATTTCTTAATCAATTTTGTAATAACAATTATCACAAAATTATTAACCAAATTAATTCCAAATTAATTTGTGAATATTTCAATCATGCCATTGAATATTATGTGAATCATATTCACAACCCAAACTAATTTGTAAATTGCATTTCCAATTAATTAACAAATGTGAATCCAATCCACATTGTTGATCAATAAATGCTATTTACATAAATTCTCTTATATATATTATAAATCATATTTATAATACACATATATCATGGATAGTGTTATCCACATTCTCTTAATCCTTGATAATTAAATCCTATTTAATTATCTTAGATAATCATTCTCACAATATGAATCATATTCATATTAAGCTTGATAATTAAATCTCATCTAAACATCAAGTTCTTCTTGCTTGGATATCAATTTCATCAAATGAATTATTCTTGAACCCTTTCAAGAATAATGTGCTTTCTCCGCAGATACTTGGAGAAAAGGACATGGCGATTGTATTATTCCATGTATAGTGACTTGGATATTGAGATCTTATCTCAAATCCAGATATTACGAACCTCCCACAGATGCTTGATTAAATCAAGACCGCAGATTCAATCTTCTCATTGAATCTGAATCTCATTCAGATCAATGTCCAACACTTGGACTAAGATCAGATTGCTTCTCTATTGAAAAGGAGTCACTAAAATCCAGACTTGTTTCATCACTCCCTCAGAATGGAAGCGTCATGGATATACAATCGTTTATGATCACATCACCCTCAGTTATTCCCAATACCTGTACATCCTGCATACTGGAAGACCCATGATCAACCCGAAGATCAAGATCAATTTTACACTGTCTTCTTCAGGATTTAATCATTAAGTTTCTCAATCTTAGTCATTGGGAGTTGGTATCGATCATATGCTTTCCCAAAGCATATATCATACCTTCAAATTCATGCCATGCTTCCAAAGCACGACGACCATGCATGGAATTTGATCGGTCCCAATACCTCATGAGTGAGCTCATGTCTTCCGGTTCACAAGTTTATCTGTATGATCCCTTTGAGAGATCATATTGCTCATATACCCTTATATGCACACCGGCTCGCCGGTGTATAGACCTTGGTTAGGTCATCAACCTATTGGTCTGCCAAATGTACATACTTAGACATATAGCAATACATCTGTCTCCGGTCAGAGGAAGCATGCCTATGCTGTGACATCATTCAATATAGGACTAAGGTTATCTCAATCTCGTTAAGTCAATACATTGACCTAACTAATCTGACACCTCCGAATCACTATTCCCATGTAGAGGACCTGCATCGAGAGGTCAGTCAGATATCAGCCTATGTGAGAAAGGATTGCCATCTCCTACTCAGGCTGGAGATCTTCACTTGACAATCATTTGACGGTGCTTGATGAGTCCTCAATCTAACTCCTTAGATATTCATCCAAACACCAGACTCTATGATTCATTTAATGAATCAACAGCTATATGATCATCAAGCTGGCCATGGTACATAACCTTAATTGTACAGAGGGACCTTATAGTGCATTCATTCATATAATTTCAGAAAGGGAGTGAAACATCAATTACTTTTATTGATAAACATAAATATTACAATAACATTTATTGTAAGAATGGTTCGCCCACAGCTCACATGTCTAACAATCTCCCACTAGCCCTCAGAACCATTCAGGTACAATCTGTAAACCCATACTCATTACATGCTGGTCAAAAACCTTCTGTGTCAGAGGTTTGGTAAGAGGATCAGCAATGTTGTCGGCAGAGGCCACCTTTTTGATGATGATATCACCACGCTTTTGAATCTCCCGAATGATGTGGTATTTCCTTTCCACGTGCTTGCTCTTTTGATGGCATCTGGGCTCCTTTGCTTGGGCAATGGCTCCAGTGTTATCACAGAGTAACGGGACGGGAGTATCAGAGGAAACTACGCCAAGCTCCAAGATGAACTTGTGCAACCACACCACCTCCTTTGCAGCATCTGATGCGGCAATATATTCGGCTTATGTTGTTGAATCCGCCGTAGTGTCCTGCTTCTTGCTTCTCCAGCTCACAGCACCACCGTTCAATAGGAATACAAACTTTGATGTCGACTTTCGATCATCAATATCTGACTGGAAGTCTGAATCTGTATATCCCAAGACTTGGAGATCACCATCCCCATAGACCAAGATGTAATCTTGTGTTTGTCTTAGATACTTGAATATGTTCTTTACTGCATTCCAGTGTTTCTCTCCATAGCAGGATTGGTAACAACTTACCACTCCCACTGCATGGCAGATGTCTGGCCTAGTACACATCATGGCATACATCAAGCTTCCTACAACTGACGCGTAAGGGCATCCAACCATGGCCTTCTTTTCCTCAACACTTTGAGGAGCCATCCCTTTGGACAAATGGATACCATGTCCTAATGGGAGGAATCCTTTCTTCGAACTATACATGCGGAGTCGTTAAAGAATCTTCTTGATGTATCCATGTTGTGATAATCCCAATATTCTCTTTTCTTGGTTTCTGAACAACTTCAGACCTAAGATGTAAGAGGCTTCTCCAAGATCTTTCATCTCGAAGGTATGGGATAGCCAAATCTTCACACTGGTCATCATTCATGTATCATTCCCAATGATAAGGATATTATCTATGTAAAGCACGATGAACACAATGGAGCTCCCACTAAGCTTCTTGTACACACAAGGTTCATCAGGGTTTTGCACAAAATCATAACTCTTTATGATTTCGTCAAATATGATGTTCCAGCTACGAGAAGCTTGTTTGAGCCCATAGATGGATTTCTTCAGCTTACATACTTTACCATCCTCAGTTATGAAGCCCTGGGCTGCTCCATATAGATATCCTCCTCGAGGTATCCATTGAGGAAAGCCGTCTTGACGTCCATCTGTCAGATGTCGTAGTCAAGAGATGCAGCTATAGCTAGCAGTGTCCTGATGGACTTAAGCATGGCCACAGGAGAGAATGTCTCATCGTAGTTGATGCCTTCTCTTTGTGTGTAGCCCTTGGCTACGAGCCATGCCTTGAAAGTCTCTACTTTCCCATCAGGTCCCCTCTTTCTCTTGAAGATCCATTTACACCCAATGGATTTTACCCCTCTAGGTGGATCCTCTAGGGTCCATACACCATTCTTATGCATGGAGTCAATCTCTGACTTCATTGCTAGCATCCATCTATCCATGTCATGATCCGCGAGAGCTTCATCAAATGAAGAAGGATCAATGTCAGTCTCACCTGACACATGGAATCCATACCTTTCAGGTGGTGCAACCACCCTCGAACTCCTTCGAAGAGGTATGGGTGTTTCATCTTCATTTATCTCTTCAGTTTCTGATTCAGGAATCTCAGAATCCTCAGGGGATTCAATGAGTTCCTCTACTTCATTTGTGTCTTGACCTTTAGGGAAATCATGCTCCAGAAATTTCACATCCCTAGAGACAAAAACCTTTTGGGTCTCAGAGTCATAAAGCTGGTATCCAATACCATCTTTAACATACCCAATGAAGTAGCACTCACGAGTGCGAGATTCTAGCTTGCTTGCGTCCACGTTCTTCGCATGAACCAAGCATCCCCAAACCCTCAAGTGTTTAACACTAGGCTTGGTACCATACCAGTGCTCGTGAGGAGTCTCTGGTATAGACTTGCTAGGAATCTTGTTCAGGATATAAATTGTAGTCTCTACTGCATATCCCCAGAAACTAAGAGGTAAATGTGCTTTGCTCATCATTGAACAGACCATGTCCATGATGGTCCTGTTGCGTCTTTCAGCAACACCATTAAGTTGGGGAGTTCCAGGAGGAGTGAGATTGGAGACAATTCCATTCTCTTTAAGATATTCCTTGAATTCATCTGAGAGGTACTCACCACCTCGGTCAGACCGAATCCGTTTGATCTTCCTATCGGTTTGGTTCTCAACCAAAGCCTTAAACTCTTTGAACTTTTCAAAGGTTTCAGATTTATGACGTAGTAGAAAGATAAACCCGTATCGCGAATGGTCATCAATAAGCGTCAAATAATATCGATATCCATTTCTAATCGCGGTACTAAAGGGACCACATACATCAGTATGTATTAGGTCAAGAATACCTTCGCATCTCGTAACCTTGTTTCGGAAAGGTGTTCTAGTCATTTTACCTCGAATGCAGTGTTCACAGGTAGGAAAAGATTGAACTTGTAGAAAATCTAAAGGTCCGTCCTTTATCAATCTATTGATCCTATCAACAGATAAATGACCAAGCCTTTGATGCCAAATCGTGTTTTAATGATTTCCATCCTCCCTGAATCTCTTGGGGTTTCCATTATTAGTGGTAGTAGCATTCATGACACATTCATCAATGCACAATTCATAGAGTCCACCAGAAGTCAAAATACCATCCGCAATATATTCATCATAACGGTTTATGATTAATTTATTACAGAAAATGAAAGAATATCCATTTCTAACTAACTTAGATACAGATATTAAATTCCTCCTGACTTCAGGTACATAAAGACACTCTTTAAGTATAAGGACTCGACCACTAGATAACGATAGTCTGCACGTCCCGATGACGACTGTTGCAACACTTGCATCAGATCCCATCTGGATAACTATCTCCCCATGCTCCAGATTCCTAGTTTCCTAAAACAAATGCAACGAATTGCATACATGAACAGAAGCACCAGAATCTACAACCCAACTTCCTCCTCGTCCAACGAGAAAGCTAGTTTTAATGATGAAAGTAGATTTCATACCTGCTGGGGTTTTACCTTTATCGGTAGACTTCAGGTAATCCGGGAAGTTACGCCGCCAGTGCCCCGGCTTCTTGCAGTAGTGACAGACATCGGTCTTTTTCGATGTCATCAGTGTGGAAGCACTAGAAGATGAACCAACTCCTTGATTCTTCTTCTTTCTCTTCGGGGCCAGGCCCTTCCGAGAACCTTGCTTCCACCCTCGCTTTCCTCTCACCTGTGCAACCATTGCACTAGCAGAGGGGTCGTCCTTCTTCATGACGTCTTCTGCAGACTTCAATGTGGCTAACAGCCCACCTTTGTTCATGTGGTAAGACACAACAAAGTTGTTGAAAGACTTAGGGAGCAATAGGAGAATGAAATCAGCTTGCATTTTAGAATCCAAGTAGGCCCCCAGGGTTTCCAGCTCAGAGAGGTACCCAAACATTTTGAGTACGTGTTCTCTGACAGAGGTCCCTTCCTGCATCTTACAGCGAATAAGATCTTTCATCACATTGTAACGTTGTGTGCGGTTTATGTCACCGAACATCTCCTTCAGATTCAGCATAATCTCTTGGCAATGGTTCATTTCCACATGTTGCTTCTGAAGCACATTGGACAATGACCCAAGGATGTAAAACCTTGCCAGATTATGGTCTTCATCATATTTCTCATTATATGATCTGTCTTCCACAGTCAGAGGGTTTGCTATCTTGTCCTTGCTAAGCACATAAGAGATGCGCTCCGCAGACAGAACAAGATCCAAATTTCGGATCCAATCCAAATAATTTGGTCCGATCGACTGGTTGACCTCCAGGAGCCTGCTAAGTGGGTTCATGGACTTCATTTTCTGAAATTAAGAATGCACTATATTAGAATATATAGATAAATATATATTCATTTTAAGAATAATTTGATTTAGGCATTTTAAATCAAATTTGTCTTGCTAGGTCAACTTTGAAAGATTATTCCCTATTTTTCTTTCAAAGTAAGAGATACACTTACCGCTGTATCTCAAGCAAGATCTGGGATCTCCTTTCCTATCTTTGTCACATCCCAATAATATGAGAACTTGCGACTCCGATAATAAGAAGCGGGAACTCATTCCGCCTTTGCAAGTCCAACTTGCATTCCCCATTCGGTCTTTAACACCCAGGCCCACCACCCCTAAGATGATGTTGACCCGTTGTTAATTGAACCAACCGTCAACAGGATTAGAACTCGCTATGCGCAATCCAATATCGCCCCTATAATATGAGGACTCGATATTGGGGTCACTACGCATACGACCTTACTCTTTCGAGAAGCAAAGAGCTCGATCCAGATGCGCTTGCATACAGGAGCTGTCACTTCGGACAGGCGTCTCCTACATACAATCCCTGGCGACGGAAACCCTTCGCCTTGACGGGAGACCATGGATGTCACTTATGTGATCCTCCACCTCATATTCAAATTTTATAATTAATTATCGTGAATCACATTCACATAATTAATTCGTCCAAGGGAAATACACATCTATTCAAAATAGAGTGTTTATTGGATATAATTAATTTAATCATATTAAATTAATCATTAATCCAATCATCAATCAACAAACATGTCTTTTACTTGAATAGTAGGTATATTCTCAAAGTACGTATTATTCAAATTTTAATAATTAGAAAAATACACATTGACTTTCTCTGGCATTATACAGTCCCTACCCGTTGTCATGGCCAGTACCGACGAGAGTGGGACGGACCACATACGTTGAAACCCGCGACCCCAATGCTCTCCGATTAGGCACCACATCCGCCTTGGGAAAGGATAATACCAGATAGATCATCATGTACTTTGAGATGCTCATCGGTTTTTCAACCGAAATTATATCATATAATATACATCAAAACATTTTTTATTATATTATAAGGAGATTTGCTAAACAAATCCCCAATCCTATTCAAGCAAGAGGGTTTTTCATGTAAAAGTTGTCCTACAACTATTGTAGGATAAGCTATGGTTTTCATGAAATCAATGTTTGTTGATGAACCAATGATCAAGATCTAATATCTCATCATTGTGGTTTAGGCAAATGTCATTAAATGGAATAATTATCTCTCACAAATATTTATCACTAATTATACAGAAAATTAACAATTAATTTTCATGATAATTGAATGACTTATCACAAGGTTCAAGATCAAAAATGTTAATTTCCAGCAGTGACCCCCAATCACTAAAATTAACTTATCTTGATCAAAAAATGCAAACTCAGTTTCCAAAGATTTCCTATTTGATTTATTAAAGAACCCAAGTGATAATTCACGCATTTGAGGCGGATTAAAACCGTAATTATCTCATTAATCACGTTTAAATCTGCAGTTCCTGCAACAGTGAATATAGGCATATTCAAAAATCCATATCTTGAGCAAATGAAGTCCAAATTTCAAAAACTCAAATCCTATGGTTTCCTTAATTAATGGGGAACAAAATCCAATTGGAAATTTTGTGTTTAAACATTTTAAACAGTACAGAAAAATTCAATTAGAAAGAGGTGCAAAAATTGAAATGCAGTAAAATTTTCGCAACCCTTTCAAGAACCAAATCGTCTAAGGTCTATGGATCATATCCAAACCCTTATTCGACCTATGACTCTGATAACACTTGAAGGATATTGAGTATCCTTAAGCGCATCACGGAAGCGTGTTGATTGCATCGTATGCAATCGGAGCAACTAGTCGTACTAAATGCTAGATGCGTCAGAAATTAAAATTTTTAAAATTAAAGATGAAACCACATGATCACGAGAACACTTCTCGAATCGTTTCATCAAACCACAAAGTATAAGGAATACCTCTTGAAGCGTGATTGATCGCGAGATCCCAAACAAGAGATCCTCCTGTCTCAAGTTTGACCCAAGGCAAGATGCTCTCCTTCTCAATATGCAAAGTGGACGACCACTTGGATATTAAGAGAGAGCCTAGTCGAGAATGAGAGAGAGAGTAGTAGTAGTAGTCTTCTACAACTCTAGATGATGTGTATTGGAAGGCTACCCTATCCCTCCTTTTATATTAGTTGAGGATCCAATGGATCTCAATCCATGGGACTCATAGATCCAACGGCTAGGCTTGGTCTATGTAAGATCGATGGCTATGATTGTTGTTGGTTTAATCCGAGATTATTAATTTAAATTAAAATATGTTGCAACATTATCAACATATTTTAATTTAACATTAAGTAATTAAGAGATAATGTGATAACAAAAATGGATTCAACCAACCACCCTTAATATAGGGGGTGTCACCCATGAACAATTCATAGGTGACACCACCTATGAAATAGGTGGTTGTTTTGCCTCCTTTTTTATTTTATCATATTATTTCTTAATCAATTTTGTAATAATAATTATCACAAAATTATTCACCAAATTAATTCCAAATTAATTTGTGCATATTTCAATCATGCCATTGAATATTATGTGAATCATATTCACAACCCAAACTAATTTGTAAATTGCATTTCCAATTAATTAACAAATGTGAATCCAATCCACATTGTTGATCAATAAATGCTATTTACATAAATTCTCTCTCTTATATATATTATAAATCATATTTATAATACACATATATCATGGATAGTGTTATCCACATTCTCTTAATCCTTGGTAATTAAATCCTATTTAATTATCTTAGATAATCTTTCTCACAATATGAATCATATTCATATTAAGCTTGATAACTAAATCTCATCTAATTATTAAGTTCTTCTTGCTTGGATATCAATTTCATCAAATGAATTATTCTTGAACCCTTTCAAGAATAATGTGCTTTCTCCACAGATACTTGGATATAAGGACGAGACGATTGTATTATTCCATGTACAATGACTTGGATATTGAGATCTTATCTCAAATCCAGTTCTTACGAATCTCCCACAGATGCTTGATTAAATCAAGACTGCAAATCCAATCTTCTCATTGAATCTGAATCTCATTCAGATCAATGTCCAACACTTGGACTAAGATCGGATTGCTTCTCTACTGAAAAGGAGTCACTAAAATACAAACCTGTTTCATCACTCCCTCGGAATGGAAGCGTCATGGATATACAATCGTTTATGATCACATCACCCTCAGGTATTCCCAATACCTGTACATCCTGCATACTGGAAGACCCATGATCAACCCGAAGATCAAGATCAATTTTACACTGTCTTCTTCAGAATTTAATCATTAAGTTTCTCAATCTTGGTCATTGGGAGTTGGTATCGATCATATGCTTTCCCAAAGCATATATCATACCTTCAAATTCATGTCATGCTTCCAAAGCACGACGACCATGCATGGAATTTGATTGGTCCCAATACCTCATGAGTGATCTCATGTCTTCCGGTTCACAAGTGAACCTGTATGATCCCTTTGAGAGATCATATTTCTCATATACCCTTATATGCACACCAGCTCGCCGGTGTATAGACCTTGGCTAGGTCATCAACCTATTGGTCTGTCAAATGTACATACTCAGACATATAGCAATACATCTGTCTCCGGACAGAGGATGTGTGCCTATGCTGTGACAGCATTCAACATAGGACTTAGGTTATCTCGATCTCGTTAAGTTAATCCATTGACCTAACTAATCTGACACCTCTGAATCACTATTCCCATGCAGAGGACCTGCATCGAGAGGTCGGTCAGATATCAGCCTATGTGAGAAAGGATTGCCATCTCCTACTCAGGCTGGAGATCTTCACTTGACAATCATTTGACGGTGCTTGATGAGTCCTCAATCTAACTCCTTAGATATTCATCCAAACACCAGCCTCTATGATTCATTTAATGAATCAACGGCTATATGATCATCAAGCTGGCCATGGTACATAACCCTAATTGTACAGAGGGACCTTATAGTGCATTCATTCATATTATTTGCGAAAGGGAGTGAAACATAAATAACTTTTATTGATAAACATAAATATTACAATAACATTTATTGTAAGAATGGTTCGCCCATGGCTCACATGTCTAACAATGATGAGATGCATGCTTCCCGCAATCCTCGATGAAGATCCAAGCCTTGAATCTCCTGATTTCGTCCAACGAAATCCGACGTCTCCTTCTAGAGTAAGAAGCTCCAAAGAAGATGGAGATCCACGAGCAATCGAAGCGACAACACGACGACGTAGATGCGATTGCTATTCCCTCAAGACCTTAAGGTGGACGGCCACCTTTAGATAGAGGGAGATGGGCGAGAACGAGAGTTGAGAGAGAGAGAGAGAGTAGACGTGTACAATGCATTTATTCCAAAGTGCTAGGGTTTCCCTCTTTATATACTAGTTTGGGAGTCTATGGATTACAATCCATGGCATACACAAAATCAATGGTTGGATTGATATGTATTTTTAATCAATGGCCATGATCATTGTTGTTCAAAAACAACAATTTATTAATTTATATTAAATTAAATATATGTTGCATTATCATCAACATAATTTAATTCAATAAAATCAATTATCACAAGATAATAAATTAATAATTAAAAGAGATAATAATCTACCCCTAAAAATATGGGGCGTCACCCTTGACCAATTCATGGGTGGCGCCACCTCATTTTTTGTGGATTATCTCCTTTTTTTATTTTATCTCATTATCTTTTAATTATTTACAACATTTATTGTAAATATATCTACTAAATTAAATCCAAATTAATTAGCGAATATTTCAATCATGCCATTGAAAATGTGAATCATATTCACAACCCAAACAAAAATGCAAATTACATTTCCAATTAATGGCTTAATGTGAATCCAATTCACATTAACAATTAATAAATGTTATTTACAAAGGTGCTCTCTCTCTAATATATTATAAATCATATTTATAATATATACACTGATATTATGGATAGCATGGTTAGCACTATCCATAATATGCATTTTCTTGATAATTAAATCTCATATAATTATCTCAGATAATAATTCTCAAAATATGAATCTTATTCATATTATTCTTGATAATTAAATCTCATTTAATTATCAACATCTTGTTGCTTGGATATATAATTCATGAAAGGAATTATTTTTGAACTCCTTCAGGAATAATGTGCTTTCTCCGCAGATACTTAGAGATAAGGACAGGGCAATTGTATTGTTCCACATATAGTGACTTGGATGTTGAGATCTCATCTCAAATCCAGATCTCACGGACCTCCCATAGATGCTTGATTAATCCGCAAATCTAATCTTCTCATTGCATCTGATCTCATTCAGATCAATGTCCAACACTTGGACCGAGATCAGATTACTTCTCTAATGAAAGGAGCCACTAAAATCCAAACATGTTTCATCACTCCCTCAGAATGGTAGCGGCGTCATGGTTATACAATCATTTATGATCACATCACCCTCAGGTATTCCAAATACCTGTACATTCTACATATTGGAAGACCTATGACCAACCTGAAGATGTAGATCAATTTTACACTGTCTTCTTCAGGGTTTGATCACCAAGTCTCTCAATATTGGTAATTGGGAATCGGTATCGATCATATGCTTTCCTAAAGCATATATCATACCTTCAAATTCTTGTCATGCTTCCAAATAACGACGACTATGCATGGAATTTGATCGGTCCCAATACCTCATGAGTGAGCTCATGTCTTCCGGTTCACAAGTGAACCTGTATGATCCCTTTAAGAGATCGTATTACTCATATGCCCTTACATTCACACCATCTCGCCGGTGTATAGACCTTGGTTAGGTCATTGATGAGGCTAAAAATCAGATTCGTGGCTTTTTTTAGAGAAACGTGATCGATGTAGAAAAAGTCGCGAATACACGATCTTCAGTCTATCAAACAAAATTCGGTTTTCCGAAGGAAAACCTACACTAAATATTTATCCAGGTAAGTGTGCCTGGTTCGAACTCAAGGAGGCAGAATAGAATACTTCGATTTTTTCGGAGAAAAGATTCTCATGATTTTATTTTAACTCTTCTAAAAGTGACCAGAGAAAAGCAACACTTTTTTGTTTTATTTTTATATTTTTTATTTGATTTTATTCTTTTCAAATTTTTATTTAATTTTCAAAAAGGGATATTTTTCAAAAAGATTTATTTATTATATAATAGGTGGATATAGGTAAGTGATACTATATAGTAGGTGAAAAGCCGAGCAACGGGCTCGGACGACACACGAAAACAAACCAAAACGGAGTTGGTTTGTGACAAACCAAAACACGAGGAAAACACGAGAAAAAATCACGAAAACTTAATACAAACTAGATGGGGTAGTTGCGTAACTACCCTAAAGAAATCGTCGAGAAACAAGGTCAAACGAGGTCAAAACAACCCCTACAGCCCAGGGGCATAAGCGTAAAAAAACTATTAAGTTTGTTCTGCTAATAGGTCCTCAAAGGACTATTCTGTAAGAAAAATAAAGGAGTTTTACATTTTGGTCCCTGCGGAGGGACCTAAATGCAATATCTGGAAACCTTGGGAGCGCGAAGTAATTCTGGAAACTTTGTTGGGTTAAGTGTGCAAAATTCACACCCCTTCGCAATCGACGGTTCAGATTATAAGATATCCGCACGGATCGGACGCTTGCGGGGAAGCCACGTGTCGCCAGCATGTGCCTCACCTGTTCTTGGGCAGTTCTTGATTCTGTTGGAAGCATGATCACGAGCGTGTCTTCTCCACTTTTTCCCGGTCGATCGCCGGGTTCTTTGGCACTCCGGCGGGGCCAGAGGGGTGGCTCCTCCACCCCTCGAGCTCGCCCGCGGTAGGGGACGATCGGCGGCGGCTCGACGCGGCGGTGTTCAACCAAGGAAGGTGGTGGTGTACTGTAATGGTGTCTGTTCGTCTGATGGTTGCGCCGTCTTCAAATTTGATTTCCGTTAAGATCGAAGGCTTCCAGATATGGAGAAATGGCTCCGAATTGAAATTGGATCTACAATTAAGAATTTTCTTCCTCGATTCACGAAGAATCGGCTCCAGGGTTAAAGATTGCAAGATCAAAACATGGCGAGAAATTAAGGTTTCCAGAGTTATTAGGAATGGCGTGAAAATGGAGATAAGTGGCGTCGCGATTTGAATGCAATTTGAAATGCTTTGAAGGTGGAATCGAATGGGCGTCTAACCTAAGTGATCAAGGTACCTAATGATGCGATTAGTGTCACTAATTGACACATGAGAATCGAGAAAGAAAAGTGATAAGATGAAGGAGTAGGTCTGGGGAGTCAAGGTGTACTACCTGGACTGAATCGCTCGACGGTAGACCTTTGGCCGGAGCTCCACGCTGCGGTAGCGGCGATGCAAGGTTGATGAACACCTTGGAACTCTTCCTCCGACGTGCTTCCTCCACGCGTGGTGTCTCCTAGCTGTTGTCACCACCAAGGATGGCCGGTATAGGGTGGAGAAAATGGGGAGTCGGCTACTGGAGCTGGAGGTCCAAGGTAGTTGGAAGGTTAGGTTGTTAATGTCAATCTTTGGGGCTTTAAATAGATGAGTTGCTTGCTCCCCAAGCTTGATCGAGTGGTCGACGAGCAAGGTGGTGTTTAGAAGGTGAAGATCAACGGATTGGATCGTCTGGAGGGTTTAAAGGATGCGTGGGATAATTAGGTGAAGTCGGCTAGTTGGAGCAGGCCGGCATACCAGATTCTTGAAGAAGATAACCCAAGTGCTGACAAGTGTCAACACCTGGTTGGCTCAGACATTAAATTTACTTGTAAATTCATTATTAAATACTAAATAATGTTATTTTAAATAAGTTTAAATACAAGAAATGTAAATAATTAAATAATCTTAATTATGGAATAAATACTTTTTATAAATAATAAATTTTATTCATAATATAAATATTATGTTAATAAATATGTATTTATAAATAGGTTTTAGATTTTTAATTAAATAAATAATTAATTAAAAATTAATTATATATTTTCTTTATTAGTGGAATAATAAATAAGACTTGTAAGAATTTTTGTAGATTTTAATAAGTTAACTTACATATATTAATAAATACAAGTAATAGTTAACTAGTTCATTTATACCTATAATTTAGTGTTTTTGATTTTATTAAAATAATAAATAAGGTCCAAAAATTACGAAATAATTTAGGGTTAAAATACAAGATCATGAAATAATTTAAAAATTATAAAATTAAGAAAACTGTAAATAATGTGTGTTATATAAAATAAATAGCCCAGAAATCCCGTTGTCTTTTGGTCCTAAAACTGACTTTTTTGCAAACGGACTCCGAATTCGATGAACCCACCTTTATTAATTAGAGAATATTATTTTATGAACTTTAAAGGTGAGTAGAGTGAAATTGGAGTTCGTATTAGGAAGTTATGATGTTCGGAAGTTGAGATTTTGACAATTTATACTGGGTTTCTTGGCATATATACAATGTAATATTTTTAACTTATTTTTATATTTTTATATACATATTCAGAAATAATTAGGAAAAGAGTTTGGTGAAAAATATTTACATATGAAGTAATTTAAAAATCTTTGAAGTTTTATATTTATTTTATAAATAATGGAAAGTGTATGGAGTGTGGCTTAATTTATTTTTACGGTTTTCTTTCCTTATCTCCCCCTACTTTTTGGTTTATCGACCAATCCATGCTGATTTGGTCTCAGGGGTTAGGCTCTAAATATACCTTACAATTATATTTATATTTTAAGTCATTTTGTATATATTTAAATATATTCAATCTGCCTTTATTCTTTTCTTGTTCTTTATTTATTTACATGCTTTTGATGGTTAAAAGTGAATATTTATACATGAATGAGGTTTTGTTAAAAGATGAGAATTAATGAGTATTTACATGTATTTGTTAAGGGTTTTAAGACAAAATACGACAGAAAAGTTAATGAATCATGGATTCATCAGTCATCAACCTATTGGTCTGTCAAATGTACATACTCAGACATATAGTAACACATCTGTCTCTGGTCAGAGGATGTGTGCCAATGCTATGACAGCATTCAACATAGGACTTAGGTTATCTCGATCTCGTTAAGTCAACCCTTTGACCTAACTAATCTGACACCTCCTAATCACTATTCCCATGCAGAGGACCTGCATCAAGAGGTCGGACAGATATCAGCCTTTGTGAGAAAGGATTGCCATCTCTTACTCAGGCTGGAGATCATCTCTTAATAATCATTTGATGGTGCTTGATGAGTCCTCTATCTAACTCTTTAGATATTCATCCAAACACCACCCTCTATGATTCATTTAATGAATCAACATCTATATGATCATCAAGATGGCCATGGTACATAACCTTAATTGTACAAAGGGACCTTATAGTGCATTCATTCATTTAATTTCAGAAAGAGCGTGAAACAATCAATAACTTTTATTGATAAAACATATATATATGTTACAATAACATTCATGGTAAGAATGGTTCGCCCGGGGCTCACATGTCCAACAATCTCCCACTAGCCCTCTGAACCATTCAGGTACAATCCGTAAACCCATACTCATTACATGCTGGTCGAAAACCTTCTGTGTCAGAGGTTTGGTAAGAGGATCAGAAACGTTGTCGGTAGAGGCCACATTGGTGATGATGATATCACCACGCTTTTGAATCTCCCGAATGATGTGGTATTTCCTTTCCACATGCTTGCTCTTTTGATGCCATATGAATTTCTTTGCCTGGGAAACGACTCACGTGTTATCGTAGAGTAACGGGATGGGAGTATCAGAGGAATATACGCCAAGCTCCAAGATGAAATTGTGCAACCACACCGCCTCCTTTGAAGCATCCGATGCGGCAATTATTCGGCTTATGTTGTTGAATCCGTCGTAGTATCCTGCTTCTTGCTTCTCCAACTCACAGCACCACCATTCAACAGGAATACAAACCCTGATATCGAGTTTCAATCATCAATATCCGACTGGAAGTCTGAATCTGTATATCCCATGACTTGGAGATCATCATCTCCATAGATCAAGATGTAATCTTGCGTCCATCTTAGATATTTGAATATGTTCTTCACTGCATTCCAGTGTTGCTCTCCATAGCAGGATTGGTAACGACTTACCACTCCCACTGCATGGCAGATGTCTGGCCTAGTACACATCATGGCATACATTAAGCTTCCTACAGCTGATGCATAGGGGCATCCAGCCATGGACTTCTTTTCCTCTACACTTTGAGGGGCCATCCCTTTGGACAGATGGATACCATGTCTTAAGGGGATGAATCCTTTCTTGGAACTATCCATACAGAATCGTTCAAGAATCTTCTTAATGTACCCATGTTGTGATAACCCCAATATCCTCTTTCCTCGGTTTCTGAACAACTTCAGGCCTAAGCTGTAAGAGGCTTTTCCAAGATCTTTCATCTCGAAGGTATGGGATAGCCAAATTTTCACACTGGTCATCATTCGTGTATCATTCCCAATGATAAGGATATCATTTACGTAAAGCACGATGAACACAATGGTGCTCCCACTAAGCTTCTTGTACACACAAGGTTCATCAGGATTCTGCACAAAATCATAACTCTTTATGGTTTCATCAAATCTGATGTTCCAGCTACGAGAAGCTTGTTTGAGCCCATAGATGGATTTCTTTAGCTTGCATACTTTTCTATCTTCAACTATGAAGCCCTGGGGCTGCTCCATATATATATATATATATCCTCCTCGAGGTATCCATTGAGGAAAGTTGTCTTGACGTCCATCTGCCAGATGTCGTAGTCAAGAGATGCAGCTATAGCTAGCAGTGTCCTGATGGACTTAAGCATAGCCACAGGAGAGAACATCCCATCGTAGTCGATGCCTTCTCTATATGTGTAGCCCTTGGACACGAGCCGTGCTTTGAAAGTCTCTACTTTCCCTTCAGGTCCCCTTTTTCTTTTGAGGATCCATTTACGCCCAATGGGTTTCACCCCTTAGGTGGATCCTCTAGGGTCCATACACCATTCTTATGCATGGAGTCAATTTATGACTTCATTGCTAGCATCCATGTATCCATGTCATGATCCACGAGTGCTTCATCGAATGAAGAAGGATCACTGTCAGTCTCACCTGACACATGGAATCCATACCTTTCAGGTGGTGCAACCACCCTCGAACTCCTTCGAAGAGGTATGGATGTTTCATCTTTATTTATCTCTTCAGTTTTTGGTTCAGGAAGCTCAGAATCCTCAAGGGATTCAATGAGTTCCTCTACTTCATTTTTGTCTTGACCTTTAAGGAAATCATCTTCCAGAAATTTCACATCTCTAGAGACAAAAACCTTTTAGATCTCAGGGTCATAAAGTTGATATCCAATACCAACTTTAACAAACCCAATGAAGTAACACTCGCAAGTGCGAGATTCTAGCTTACTTGCGTCCACATTCTTCGCATGGACCAAGCAACCCCAAACCCTCAAGTGTTTAACACGAGGTTTGTTTCCATACCAGAGCTCGTGAGGAGTCTTGGGTATAGTTTTGCTAGGAATCATATTCAGGATATATATTGCAGTCTCTACTGCATATCCCCAGAAACTAAGAGGTAAAAGTGCTTTGCTCATCATTAAATGGACCATTTCCATAATGGTGATGTTGCATCTTTCAGCAACACCATTAAGTTGGGGGTTCCAGGGGGAGTGAGATTGGAGACAATTCCATTCTCTTTAAGATATTCCTTGAATTCATCTGAGAGGTACTAACCACCTCGATCAGATCGAATCCCGTTTAATCTTCCTATTGGTTTGGTTCTCAACCAAAGCCTTAAACTCTTTGAACTTTTCAAAGGTTTCAGATTTATGACGTAGTAGGAAGATAAACACGTATCGCGAATGATCATCAATAAATGTCAAATAATATCGATATCCATTTCGAGTCACGATACTGAAGGGACTACATACATCAGTATGTATTAGGTCAAGAATACCTTTGTCTCTTGTAACCTTGTTACAGAAAGGCATCCTGGTCATTTTACCTCAAATGCAATGTTCACAGGTAGATAAAGATTGAACCTGTAGAAAATCTAAAGGTCCATCCTTTATCAATCTATTGATCCTATCAACAGATAAATGACAAAGTCTTTGATGCCAAATCATATTCGAATCATTTACATTCTCCCTAGATCTTTTAGGGTTCTTATTAGTGGTAGTAACATTCATGAAACATTCATCAATGCACAATTCATAGAGTCCACCAGAAGTCAGAACACCATCCGCAATAAATTTATCATATTGATTAATGACTAACTTATTACAAAAAAGGAAGTAATATCCATTTCTAACAAGTTTAGATACAGATATCAAGTTCCTCCTGACTTCAGGTACATAAAGACACTTTTTAAGTACTAAGACTCTACCACTAGATAACAATAGTTGGCAGGTCCCGATGGTGACTGCTGCAACACTTGCATCAGATCCCATCTAGATGTCTATCTCCCCTTGATCCAGATTCCTAGTTTTTTGAAACAAATGCAACGAATTGCATACTTGAACAGAAGCACCATAATCTACAACCCAACTTCATTATCGTCCAATGAGAAAACTAGTTTCAATGATGAAAGTAGATTTCATACCTGATGGGGCTTTACCTTTTTAGGCAATTACGCCGCCAGTGCCCCGGCTTCTTGCAGTGGTGACAGACATAGGTCTTCTTCGATGTCATTATCATGGAAGCACTAAAAGATGAACCAACTCCTTGATTCTCCCCTTTCTATTATGGGGCAGGCCCTTCCAAGAACCTTGCTTCCGACCGTGCTTTCCTCTTACTTGTGCAACCATTGCACTAGCAAAGGGACCGTCCTTATTCATTATGTCTTCTGCAGACTTTAATCCAGCTAACAGTCCATCGTTAGTAAAATCACCTTTGCTCATGTGATATGACATAACAAAGTTGTTGAAAGACTTAGGGAATGATAGGAGAATGAAATTAGCATGTATTTCAGAATCCATGTAGGCTCCCAAGGTTTCCAATTCAGAGAGGTTCCCTAAACACTTTGAGTACGTGTTTTCTGACAGAGGTCCATTCTTGCATCTTATAGCAAATAAGTTCTTTCACCACATTATAACACTGTGTGCGGTTTATGTCACCGAACATTTCTTTCATATTAAGCATGATTTCTTGGCAATGGTTCATTTCCACATGATGCTTATGAAGCACATAGGACAATGAGCCAAGGATATAACATCTTGCTAAGTTATGATCTTCATCATATTTCTCATTAAAAGATTTATCTTCCGGAGTCTTAGGGTCTGCTATCTTGTCCTTGGATAGCACATACGAGATGCGCTCCGCAGAAAGGAAAAGATCCGAATTTCGAATCCAATCGAAATAATTTGGTACAGTCCACTGATTGACCTCCAGGAGCCTGCTCAGTGGCTTCATGAACTTCATTTCTGAAATTAAGAATGCACTATATTATAACATATAAATAATTATATATTCATCTTTAAAACATTGGATTAAGGCATTTTAAATCAAATTTATCTTGCTATGTCAACTTTGAAAGATTATTCCCTTATTGCCTTTCAAAGTAAGAGATATACTTACCGCTATATCTCAAGAGAGATCTGGGATCTCCTCTCTATCCTTATCACATCCCAATAATATGATAGCTTGTGACTCAAATAAAGAGAAGAGGGAACACATTCCACCTTGCAAGTCCAACTTGCATTTCTCAATGCGGTCGTTAACACCCGGGCCCACCACCCCTAAGATGATCTTGATCCGTTGTTAATTGAACCAACTGTCAACAAGCTTAATACTCGCTATATACAATCCAATATCGCCCCAATAATATGAGGACTCGATATTGGGGTCACTACATATACGACCTTACTCTTTTGAGAAGCAAAGAACCCGATCCAAATAAATCGTATACAGGAGTTGTCACTTCAGACATGCATCTCCTATATACAATATCTGGCGACGGAATCCTTTGCCTTGATGAGAGACCATGGATGTCACTTATGTGATCCTCCACCTCATATTCAAATTATAATTAATTAATTATCGTAAATCATATTCACATAATTAATTCTTCCAAGGGAAATACACATATATTCATAATAGAGTGCTTTTGATTGGATATAATCAATTTAATCACATTAAATTAATTATCAATCCAATTTTCAATCAACAAACTTGATTATTTATTGAATAGAAGGTATAATCTCAAAGTACGTATTATTCAAATTTTAATAATAAGAAAAATACACCTTGATTTCTCCAGCATTATCGAGTCCCTCCCCGATGTCATGGCCAGTACCGACAGGAGTGGTATGGACCGCAACCGGTGCGAGCCTCTACTCCAATGCTCTTCGACTAGACACCATATCCACTTCAGGAAAGGATAATTCCAAATAGATCATTGTGTACTTTGAGATGCTCATCGATTTTTCAACCGAAATTATACCGTATAATATTCATCAAAACCATTTTGATAATATTATAAGGATATTTTCTAAACAAATCCCCAATCCTATTCAAACAAGAGGGTTTTGCATGTAAAAGTTGTCCTACAACTATTGTAGGATAAATTAGAGTTTTTCATGAAAACAATGTTTGTTAATGATTTCATATCAACCATTTATGATCAAGATCAACTATCTTATCATTTTGGTTAATGAAATGTCATTCAATGAAATAATTATATCTTTAAATATTTCACAAATATTTATCAATAATCATTTCAAAAAATTAACAATTAATTTTCATCAACTTATTTGAATGATTATCACAAGGTTCATGATCAAGTTTGTCAATGTTCAGCAGCGACCCTTACTCACTAAAATCAACCTATCTTGATCAACTTAAATCCAAATTACGCAAAATCAGTTTCTTAAGATTGACAATTTGATTTATAATAGAAATCAAGTGATATTTCATGCATTTCTAGGCACATCAAAACAGTAATTAACTCATTAATTATATTTAGATTCGTAATTCCTGCAACAGTGAATACATGTTTACTCAAAGGGCCATATCTTGAGCAAATGGAATCCAAATTACATAAACTAAGATCCTATGGTTTCCTTATTTAATGGGGAACAAAATACAATTGAACATTTCGTGTTTAAACAATTTAAATAGTGCCGAAAAATCCAATTAAACAGAGGTGCGAAAATTGAAATGCAATAAAACTTTTGCAACCCTTTCAAACCCAAGCCATCCTAGGTTTACGTATCGTATCCAAAACCTTTCCAAAATGGCTCTGATACCACTTGAAGTGTATGAGGAATCCTCAAGCGCATCACGGAAGCGTGATGATCGCATCTTATGCGATCGAAGCGGCTAGTCGTACTAGTCGCTAGGTGCAGCACAATTTAAAATTTTTAAATCATGAGATGAAACCACATGATCCCAAGAATGATTCTTGGATCGTTTCATCTAAATACAAAATATTAGAAATACCTCTAGAATCTTGGTTGCGATCACTAGATCTCTAAAGCAAGAGTTCCTCCTGATTCAAGTCTGATCCACGAAGATGGCACTTGCGGGCGCGATGATGAGACGTGTGCTTCTCGCAATCCTCGATGAAGATCCAAGCCTTGAATCTCCTGATTTAGTCCAATGAAATCCGACGTCTCCTTCTATAGCAAGAAGCTCCAAAGAAGATGGAGATCTACGAGCAATCGAAGCGATAGCACGACGGCGTAGATGCGATTGTTATTCCCTCAAGAACTTAAGGTGGACAGCCACCTTTAGAGAGAGGGAGATGGAAGAGAATGAGAGTTGAGAGAGAGAGAGTTTACGTGTACAATACATTTATTCCAAAGGGCTAGGGTTGCCCTCTTTATATACTAGTTTGGGAGTCCATGGATCACAATCCATGGCATACACAAAATCAATGGTTGGATTGATATGTGTTTTTAATCAATGGCCATGATCATTGTTGTTCAAAAACAACACCTTATTAATTTATATTAAATTAAATATATATTACATTATCATCAACATAATTTAAGTCAATAAAATCAATTATCACAAGATAATAAGATAATAATTAAAAGAGATAATAATCCACCCTTAAAAATATGGGGCGTCACCCATGACCAATTCATGGGTGGCGCCACCTCATTTTTTGTGGTTTATCTTATTTTTTTATTTTATCTCATTATATCTTAATTATTTGCAACAACATTTATTGCAAATATATCCACTAAATTAATTCCAAATTAATTAGTGAATATTTCAATCATTCCATTGAAATTATGTGAATCATATTCACAACCCAAACAAAAATGTAAATTATATTTCCAATTAATTGCTTAATGTAAATCCAATTCACATTAACAATTAATGAATGTTATTTACAAAGGTGCTCTCTCTCTCTAATATATTATAAATCATATTTATAATATATACACTGATATTATGGATAGCATGGATAACACTATCCACAATCTGCATTCCCTTGATTATTAAATCTAATATAATTATCTCGGATAATCATTCTCACAATATAAATCTTATTCATATTATTCTTTATAATTAAATCTCATTTAATTATCAACATCTTGTTGCTTGTATACATAATTCATCAAAGGAATTATTCTTGAACTCCTTCAGGGATAATGTGCTTTCTCCGCAGATACTTGGAGATAAGGACAGGGTGATTGTATTGTTCCATGTATAGTAACTTGGATGTTGAGATATCATCTCAAATCCAGATCTCACGGACCTCCCATAGATGCTTGATTAAATCAAGTTCGCAAATCTAATCTTCTCATTGCATCTGAATCTCATTCAGATCAATGTCCAACACTTGGACCAAGATCAGATTACTTCTCTACTGAGAGGAGCCACTAAAATCCTAACATGTTTCATCGCTCCCACGGAATGGAAGCGTCGTGGTTATACAATCGTTTATGATCACATCACCCTCAGGTATTCCCAATACATGTACATCCTGCATACTGGAAGACTTATGACCAACCTGAAGATGTGAATCAATTTTACACTGTCTCCTTCAGGGTTTGGTCACCAAGTTTTTCAATCTTGGTCATTACGAATCAGTATCGATCATATGATTTCCCAAAGCATATATCATACCTTTAAATTCTTGTCATGCTTCCAAAGAATGACAACCATGCATGGAATTTGATCGGTCCCAATACCTCATGAGTGAGCTCCTATCTTCCGGTTCACAAGTGAACATGTATGATCCCTTTGAGAGATCATATTACTCATATGACCTTACATGCACACCAGCTCGTCTGTGTATAGACCTTGGTTAGGTGATCAACATATTGGTCTGCCAAATGTACATACTCAGACATATAGTAACACATCTGTCTCTGGTCAGAGGATGTGTGCCTATGTTGTGACAACATTCAACATAGGATTTAGGTTATCTCGATCTCGTTTAGTCAACACTTTAACCTAACCAATCTAACACCTCTGAATCACTATTCTCATGCAGAGGACCAACATCAAGAGGTCGATCAGATATCAGCCTTTGTGAGAAAGGATTGCCATCTCCTACTCAGGCTGGAGATCATCTCTTAATAATCATTTGACGGTGCTTGATGAGTTCTCTATCTAACTCTTTATATATTCATACAAACACCAGCCTCTATGATTCATTTAATGAATCAACAGCTATATGATCATCAAGATGGCCATGGTACATAACCTTAATTGTACAGAGGGACCTTATAGTGCATTCATTCATTTAATTTCAGAAAGGGAGTGAAACAATCACTAACTTTTGTTGATAAAACATATATATGTTACAATAACATTTATTGTAAGAATGGTTCGCCCGGGGCTCACATGTCAACAGCTATATGATCATCAAGATGGCCATGGTACATAACCTTAATTGTCCAGAGTGACCTTATAGTGCATTCATTCATTTAATTTCAGAAAGGGAGTGAAACAATCAATAACTTTTATTGATAAAACATATATATGTTACAATAACATTTATTGTAAGAAGGGTTCGCCCGGGGCTCACATGTCTAACACATGATTCTCCACCAAATAAATCATCCAACTCCACCATATGACCTCTACTCGATTCATCGACACATCATGGGTGTTGGTATGACCTGAGATAGTTTCATAGTATTCTAATATTCTCTTTGCAGCAGGCTTGATTCATAGTTCAAGATGTCACAATCCGAGCGTACATCTCAAGGATATGACAGAGGGAGTACCAGACTACCCTCATTCGGCTCAATCCCCAAGTTGGATGAGACCAACTATCCCAAGCGGTCTCGTATGTTCCTCATGATCGTATGAGGATACGACAAGGAACACATTCTATTAGAGTCAGAGCCTGCTGAGAAGACTGGATAATTCACCGCATGGACAAAGGATGACGGGATGGTCAGCTCTTGGATCATGGTTAGTGTCATTGACATGATTATTGATGAGCTGCTATCTGTATCACTGCTCATGAAATGTGGACGTCTATTCAAGCCACATATAGGAAGGAGAAGAACTCAAGCAAGATTTCTCAAACTACTTCAATATGTTGAATATGAAGAAAGAAGGGCGATCCCTTTCTGAATACTTATCTACCCTCAAATTGTTACTTGAACATTATAATGCGTGCATTCCTGGCTGTAGCCATCCCAAACAGAAGGAACATCATCAACAAATTGTGTGCTTGGTGTTTATAGAGGGACTTGACTCTGCCTATTCTACAGCTCGTGATCAGATGGTCACTATTGGTTTTCTCCCTACCATTGAAGAGGCTTACAGTACCTTGAGTCGTCTAGTTGTCCCTTATATAGGCATACAGATGGACTTTCAAGGACAAACCACTGCACTTTCTATCGCATCAGGATGAGGAGCTCGTGGATCATTTAGGTGTTGGGGACGAGGTCGCTTCAGTACTGGTCAGAGCCAGGGCACAATTCAGTGCACATAGTGTCACAAGTTCAGCCACGTCGAGGCCATCTTCTATAGCAAACAGGGACATCATGCTCCTATGGCTAGTGTTGTTATTGTTGAGAGCAATGCACCCACAGTTGAAGTTCCCAGATACGACTTTGAAGATATGTTGCAATACTTGAATAGGCTTCGCCCAGGAGATTATATTCCTTCGAATCTGAGTGATACTATGGAAACAACAGTTGTCGCTCATACATGTATCTTTATTACCTTTGCAAATACCTTTGCAAAGTCAGAATGGTTGATTGATACAGATGTATCTACTCATTTGTGTGGCGAACAAACCTTACTACATCATATGAAAAACATATCACCTGGATGAGCAATGCAAGTTGCAAATGGTTGTTTTCCCCCATCAAGGGATGTGGGTATGTACATCTCACCCCTAACATTCAGCTCAATAATGTTCTGTTTGTGCCTGAATTTCCCATCAGTCTTCTCTCTGTTAGTCATATTTGCAAGGAGTTGAACTACGGAGATATTTTTGTTATGGTTTCATGTGTTTTTCAGGACATATTGATCGGGAGGATGATTGGTGCAGGTCTTGGGGAAGGGGGTGTCTATCATCTACTACAGTCATATAGGACTGTCACGTATTCTGGAACTCGGTTTTGTGCTTTTTACAATACACTCTGGCATCAACGATTAGGTCACCCATCCATTCACAAGCTTCATCATGGTATTCCCCAACTTCCTCCCACTGTCAACTCATAGTGTGAGGCCTGCCAACTCGGGAAACATCATATGAGCTCTTTTCCATATTCCGGTATCGTCCATACCAAGTCTCTTTTTGAGTTAATTCATCTTGATGCTTGGGGCCTAGTCAACATCCTAATCATCTGGGAAATAGATACTATTTAGTTCTCATATATGACTTTTCTCGTGTCTCATCGACCTTCCTATTAAACAATAAGTCCGATATTTTCCATATTTTTGTTCTATTTGTTAATGAAATGAAAAATCAATTTGGCATTATTGTCAAATATTTGAGATTTGATCATGCTCTAGAGTTTCTTTCTCATGATATGCAGTCTTTTCTATTGACCAATGTGATAATCCATCAAACCACTTATGCCCATACTTTACAATAGAATGGTGTCGCTAAGCGAAAACATAGGCATGTTCTAGATGTCTCTCAAACTCTGCTCATTGATTATCATGTGCCTTCTACATACTGGGGTGACGTTGTTCTAACCACCACCTATCTCATTAATTGTATGCCTCCACCTCCATTGATGAACAAATACCATTGATGTTCTCTTTTCGGGGAAGGTCTTATTCCTTGGTCCACCAAAGGTCTTTGGGTGTGTTTCCCTTGTCCATATCCTAGGTCCAAGCAAGGACAAACTTGCTGCCAGAGCGGTCAAATGTATATTCCTTGGATATTCTAGGAATCATAAGGGGTATATATGCAATGTCCCTAAATACAAGAGGCACTACACAAGTGCAGATGTTACATTCTTTGAGTACCTTCCCTACTACTCCAGTTCGGCTCCACCATTGTTTATTGCTCCCATTCCTATTCCAACTCCAGAGATAGATCCCTATAAGATGACTACTACCCAGGGTAACACCCCTTCTGAGTCGGCACCATCTCCTCAAGTATGTCCTTCACCTGAATATCTACATATTGACAACACTATTTCATCAATGGATACATATACATGTCGATATCCCTACGAAAGGGGAACAGACAATGTCCATCTCGATACAGTACTAAGCATCCAATCTCTGCAGCTGTGTCCTTTTCTAGTCTTCGCTCTTCATATAAACAATTTGTCCAAGCAATCTCTGACACAATTATCCCTCGTACTCATATAGAGGCACTTCATGATTCTAGATGGCACTTATATTTTAATTAATCATCCAATGTGAATCCAATTCACATCAATAATTAATTAATTAATATAAATCACAATATGCTCTCTCTAATATATTATAAATCACATTTATAATATATATGATTAATATGGATAGTGTTATCCACATTATTCATATCCATGATAATTAAATCATATTTAATCATCTTGAATCTCTATTCTCATGTGTCCAAATAATATGAATCACATTCACATTATTCACATCTTTGATAATTAAATCACATTTAATTATCTTTGATAGCTCTTCTTATATGGTAAATAATACGAATCAAATTCATATAATAATTTACAATTAAACCACATTTAATCATCCATGTCTCAATGATTGGATACATATAAATGAACAATGGAATCATTCTTGAACTCTTTCAAGGATAATGTGCTTTCTCCGTGGATACTTGGAGATAAGGACAGGGTGATTGTATTGTTCCACGTATAGTGACTTGGATATTGAGATCACATCTCAAATCTAGATCTTGTGGACCTCCCATATATGCCTGATTAAATCAAGAATCTTCTCATTGCATCTGAATCACATTCAGATCAATGTCCAACATTTGGACTAAAATCAGATTACTTCTCTACTGAGAGGAGTCACTAAAATCCAGACTCGTTTCATCACTCCCTAGGAATCGAAGCGTCATGGTTATACAATCATTTATGATCACATCACCCTCAGGTATTCCCAATACATGTACATCTTGCAGACTGGAAGACCTAGATTACACCCGAAGTTTTAGATCTCTTTTAGATTGTTTCCTTTAGGGTTTTATCATTAAGTTTTCTTATCAATCATTGGGAACTGGTATCGATCATATACTTTCCAAAATCATATATCATACCCAGTTTGATCATATACTTTCCAAAAGTATATATCAAACCTACAAATTCAGTCAAGCTTCCAAAGAGAGACGAACGTGCACGGAATTTGATTCTTCCCAATATCTCATGAGTGAGCTCATGTCTTCTGGTTCATTAGTGAACATGTATGATCCCTTTGACAGATCATATTACTCATATGCCCTTGCATGCACACAAGTGCGCTAGTGTATAGACTTTGGTTAGGTCGTCAACCTATTGGTCTGCCAAATGTACATACTTAGACATATAGTAAGACATCTGTCTCTAGTCAGAGGATGCGTGCCTATATCATGACATCATACGACATAGGACTTTGGCTATCTCGATCTCGTTAAGTCAACTCTTTGACCTAACTTATCTAACACCTCTGAATCTCTATTCCTATGCAGAGGACCTACATCAAGAGGTCAATTAGATATCAACCTTTAGAGAAAGGATTTCCATCTTCTTCTGAGGTTGGAGATCCTCTCTTAACAATCATTTGACAGTGCTTGATGAGTCCTCAATCTAACTCCTTAGATATTCATCCAAGCACCAGCCTCTATGATTCAATAATTGAATCAACAACTGTATGATCATTAAGACGGCCATGGTACATAACCCTAATTGTACTAAGGGACCTATTATGCAAACTAATCATTCTTCATTTCAGATCAGGGAATGATATTCGCAATAATATTTATTGCATAATGGCTCGTCGTGGGCTCGCATGTCCAACACACTCATCTCTAAGATTCATGAGATGCATGTAGTCTACGTTCAACTTAGCTCAAATGAATTGAATCTTTTCCCGCTAATAGAACTTATTATTAGGTGCGATTTTTCATCAACTTGCGTGCATTTTGATAAAAATTTATATTCAGTCTTGCATATGCATGAAGAAAGCTTGATCCAATGTAAGTACTTCTCTTGAGCATGACATCATGATTTTACGGTTGTATGCCTTTTCCCTTTTCATGATTTGTCACTTAGGATAATATGGAAACATGATTGGACGATAGATGATGACTTATGTGTTCAGAGATTTAATACAAGTGATAACCTGATTTCTAAAAAATGGGAATGTTAATGCAAGATTGATGTAATTAAAATGGAACTAAAATTTACTTTTTTGGGGAGAGAAAACCCCACATTATTTGCAGGTATATATGCATTGGTTGATAGATGAGTTGTATCCCTAGGATAGAGCCCAAACCCTAAGTATGCATGTTTGTAATAACCATGAATTTTGTATTATCATCAATAAAAGAGATAAGATAATCAGACCATATTTATGTTCTTTACTGTGTGTTGGTGAAATATTCGAGTTTGCTTGATCTTGTTTGATTCTTTAGCCTTCCAAAGCCCTTGGCTCCATTATCATCTCCTGAGATTCGTCATCTAGAGATTCAGCTAACATTGGTCCCTTCTTTGCTTAGCTTCCTATTCTTATACTTAGACTTATTTTCAGCCTAAGTATAGGGGGATTCAATGTTGTTCTGATTGTTCCCCTCGGGTCACCTAGTTTTAATTCATATCTTTGTACTTGAGCTATTTCTCAGCTAAGTATAGGGGGACCCAAGTCCCTATCTTCCTCTAACTAATTCTTTTTACTCATAATACATTTGTGATTCTATTAACAGTTTTTGTACATTCTTTTATATTTAGTATGAGCCATAGCTTCATAACACTTTGTGCTATGAGGACATAGCAAAAGCTAAGTATGGGGGATGTAATGTATATATTACATATATACTTGAGCCATAGCTCATATTTTAAAAACAAAATCAAACTCTTGGGTCTACGGGTATCATATTACTTTTTTGGAACTGATTTTTGTAAAAAAATATTTGAAAATAATTTTTAAATATTATATACATATTTGACATGGTTTTCAAAATATGGTTTACATGGTTTGTGAAAATACGAATTGACATGTTTGGAAAATCATTTGTAAATATGTTGAAAATCTATTATATGTGAAATTGTTTTGAAAGTATTTTATTACGATTTAAAAATTAGGGTTTTACTTGTTTTGAAAATCTTTGTAAAATGTTTGAAAAAATTCTATACATATGTGGCGATGTTTGGAAAATAGTTTTCAAAATCTTTTCAAAGCTAAGGGTGTAATTGAGTATAAATTACTTTCTTTACTCTCTAACTTAATTCAAAATAAAAATAATAATTGAAAAAAAAATAAAAGTTAAAAATTGATTAACTTACTAATTGGTGTTTTCCTCTAACATTCTCACAATGCACTCAAGGCTTGAGATGATTTTTAACACTTGGTTTGACGAGTTCCTAGACTTAGAGTTATCATGTACTAGTCATTAGGGTCTTCGACTTAAAAATTCACACTCTCCTAGTTCAAATATATGCCTGCTATATTTCATGCTTAATCTCCCTTAAAAGAAATTGACTATCACTCACATGCACGACTGCATTCATGATTGAGATGAGTCATGATATCACTGAGGAGACTGGGATTAGAAGTTTGAGTTTGGACTTGATCTATATGATGCTCAAAGATGGGATAAGATTAATGACGACTTCATGAAACATGAGTGTCAGCGTCTTAGCCAATATGGGACATGTTCTCATGCTATCTCTTGACTTTGACCTAAAGTGCCAAGGTGTGATGATATTAATTTAATAACTTGATCAGTGTGTTTCAATCTTTGGTAAAAGAAGTGGAGCTAGCCAAAAAGAAGGGAAGTTCCCTCAAATAAAAAATGGAAAGTGAAAAGAAAAAGATAATCACATTACGAAGTTCCATCATATGAGCTATTATATTCAAGGCGAGCGCTCCCAACATTTAAGTGTCCACTTGGACCAAATCATTAGGCTTTTATGAGTCAGCTAGTACATCAAAAAGGGCCATGCATCATCAGCGCTACACGTCTAGGTACAAGTATATTAAATTCTTTAAGAAGACGTAACCCGGTGTATTCCCAGGAAAATAAGTACATACGACTCAAATTTCTCCTTGACAGGCACACTGATTGGCAAAATAAAAATAAAAAATGTGTTGAGTATTGGCACTTAAGAGAATCATGTTCCAATGAGAGGAAGTGAAAATAAGTACACAATCATATATCCTCTATAATCTAGCTTTCCATTTATACCTTTGAAGTTTGACAAACATAAGAGACGATGGATTGAAGCAAGACTATATTTATTCCCTAGTGTTGAGGGTTGGGTCCATAGGAGAGCTTCTGAGATTGAAATTTTTTGTGATATTTTGATTCTATTTTCATGATTGCAGTTTACACAAAGCCAGATCTCTTATATATACATATATATATAGAGAGAGAGATACTACACATTGAGAGTCTGACAATTAGAAGAGTTGAATTCCTTTTGTTTAATTCTTAAATCTACTTAGAGTGTTACGATTCCTAAAACCTAGTGTTTTATGTTAAATCAAGCCTTCTATATTCACTTGCACATGTCAGGGATATCACTAAATAAACTGACTCTCTAATTCATTCTTTATCTATTAGCTCAAGGATGAGCTTAGCTAAAGTATAGGGGGTGATAAATCCCAGATTTATCATCATTTATCATAATTATTATGTCTCTTGCTTTGGTTAATCACAAGATTCATGGACTAAATTGTTATTTTATGTGTTGTATATAATTGACACTATTTAATATATATTAATACAACTCTATTATGATGTAATATTTTATGTATTTATTTATTACTAAAAATAAAATAAAAATTAGAATAATATTGTTTATAAATAAAATAAAAACACAAACAATAAGCAAATGAAAAATAAAAGAAAATAGTTAGTTTTATGTTGCTTTAACAAGTATTTAATTTTTATCTATGTATAGATGACCTCTGATCTCATTGACTTCTACATGAAAGTTGTAGATCTCAATGATCTACAACTTTCGTGTTTGTCACTTTTTCTAGTTCTCTCTATAACTAATTATTTTCTAATTATATCTGGTTTTCGTATTTCTTTTAAAACTGATTGGGCCACGTGGTGCCTTCTGGGTCATTCACATGGCCCACTTCATTTGACGCCACCTGCATCCAATTATGACCGTCAAATGGCTCCCTTCATCCCATCCTCCAGTTTGCGCATCAATCTGGACCACTTAATAATCCTAATCAAGTTGATCCATGCCATCATCCCACGCCTCATTTCTAAGTGTCAGATTAAGATCCGACAACGATCATATTGTCTCTAACCTCCAGAACATTCCCCTTGTGTCTGAAAACCACCTCCAACCACTCTTCTTCTCCAACTTATCCCAACCATCTCGATTACCCTCTCGACCAACTTCCACCACCAACCCCTTCTGCTAACTTCCCTAACCTTCGCCAACCTCCACTTTCATCCTAACCCTAACCTCCCCATCATTGGTGATGGTTGAAACCTCTGCCAAAGTCTTCAGCAACCACCACCATCTCCCCTTCAAATAGCCCACCGATGCCTCAAGCGGTGGTTGTCCTCCCTTGAACGAAGACTGTCCTAGCCTTCTCCATCCTTTCATAACAGGAAATAGAGGGATGGATGCGCGACCATGGAGCACATCTTCTGGAGTTGACCCTTGACCAGTCTGTCAAGCCACTAGTATCTTTGGCCATTTGAGTTGCTCCCCACGGCCAGGGAAGTTCAATGATGATCGGGGGTTCGATATGAACCCTAGTCCAAGCCATTCGCTCCATCACAGATGAGATCCTTCAAGTATGTAAATTTCATTTGCTTGTTTTACTTCATTCTTCTCTAAATTAAGTAGGCGCATACAAACAACTCCACCTTCGATTAACTTGACTCTAAGCATCATATGGTCTTCTAACCTATGACTGATCCACCATTCACTAGATCTTGGACGCACGTGTTCTACGCATGCATTTCTGGGAAATTTGCAAGTTTGCCCCATCGATTTTCCATAATTTCAAAAATACCCCCGCATGGGGGTATTTAATAAATTCGCCAACCATTTTTACTAATTACATTTCAGCCCCTCCAAGAACATGTTTGTCAAGTTTTTGCTCTATTATTCTCATGTTTTCTTGTGTTTATGATCCTAGATTCAAACATGAATAAATTGAGCATATGAACTCCAAATGAAGTGATTTCAGTGGCATTTTCATCCTCATTTAATTGTCTTCATTATGAGATGATTTATTTCCTGATTAGATAATAAAAAGGATTAATTTATTAGATTCTATATTTTTCTTGATTATTCGTTGAAATATGACTCTAGATTCATTTGCTCAATCGGACTTGGATTTAAATTAGTTATTTACTTAATTTGAATGATCATCTTAGGGCATAAAGGTAAGAATATTTGCATGTATTAGTGTTTTATCATTTTGGTCATTCTATCATCATTATTTCTAACATAGGGTTATACGTTTAAGTGTCACATTTCTTATTCATGCATGCATTGGTGATGTACATTCTACCTTGCATTACTTCCCTATATTGTTTTGTTGGTTTTAATCTATATGATTTATCAATAATTTAACCTAGATATTTTAACACCTGAATAATCGTATTATGGCTCATGTCCTTGTGTTTTACCTTGAACTTCCCAAGTTATAAATTAAAGCAGAATCCTCCTCGCGGAGATTATTCATTCAGTTCTGTATGGCACGCTAAGTGCCCATGCTACAACGAATCCGTCTAACTTATGCAATAAACGCTTCATCAAGGTGGTCAGAGCACTAACTCTGTCCAACTACGAATCTTGGAATTTAAGATTAATTAAATGAAATGGAATGAGACTAATTATTACTCTATGCTAAGAAATGAAATTGCAACCCAATTAAACTAAAATGAGAGGTTGTACTCAGTCGAAGACCAAGGAGAAGACAAAGCTCGCTGGAGGTGAAACTCGACGATGGTGGACCTTACTCCAGCCACCTTTCTCCTCATTGATACAAGCAAGGATTGTATGTTGTCACCAAGAGTCTCATTTGTTGTTGGTATTGGGGTTAAAGTGTATTAAGAGGGATCATAAATCAAAATAAAGTTTGGTTACAGATTTTATACAAATGGTGAAGGTACATCTTCTGATCGAAATGGAGTGTGAAGGAGAAGGAGTTGGTGAGGTCTATGGCAGCTGCAAGATGGAGGATGGTCCAAGGAAGAGAAATGGTGAACGAATCAAGGGTTGAGGAGTTGAGGAAGATGGCATAAAATGGGAGAAGGTAGGGGTTGCAAGCTTTGACAGGGGCATGGCTAGGTGTGGATACAGTTGGCATAGGTCAACGAACGGGGGCTCTTGATTGGTCCACATAGAACCAATAAGGACAAAAATAAAATAAAATAATAATAGAAAATAAAGAAGCAAAATATTTAATTAAATAAAACTCAAAACAAGAAAATGTTTCTAATTTATAAATAATTTTATAGTGATTTTTTGTTTATTTTTACAACTTAATTTATTATATCTTAATATTTACAAGAGCACGTATAGGTATATATCGATATTTTGTATATTATATTTTTACTTTATATTATATGCATAATATTATATTTACATATTTTTTGTATATATAATATTATTATATATTTACATATTTTTGTTGTATTTTAATAAATTTAATTGTATGTGTAAATAAATACATTATATATATGTTATGTATATGTACCAATTTATTTTAATGTATTATTTATTTTAGTGTCTTTTGTGTGTTTTTATTTATGTTTCTATTTTTAGTATATTTTATATAATATATGCAATTATTTTAAAATATAAAAAAGTAAAAATAGTAAGAATAAAATATATTAAGTTTATATACAGATACCCGGTACAATAATATCCCAAAATGACGACATTTGTATTTTAGCTCCATTTTCAATGAAACAACCTTCATAAGATAGATAATTTAATTTAAAGTACAATGGAAGTGAGTTTGGTTCAGTTTGAATACATTTGGAGTTGATATTGATCAATATAGTTATATTTGTGACTTTTTCATCTGTGTGTACAAGTTACACTGTGTATGGTTTTATTGGTCAATATTTTGTAATTTTCTATACATTATATGTACAACTTTCATGTTAAACATTTTATTATTTAAAGTTTGTATAAGTATAAATAAGATAATGTAAAATTAGTTATTTTTAGAGTATAAAATTAGGGTTTCTATGCAATATTCATGCTCTTATCTCCCCCTATTTTATTTCTGTTCGACCTAGTCAATATTAACTTGGTCATAGGGTTTAAGGTCATTCAGTATATTTGATATTTCATTAATTTTTATTTTCTTTTCTTTGTTGGTTAATTTTTTATTTAGATAATAAGTATTTAAGTGTTAATTGCAGATGAGTAATACCTTTGCTTGTCCCTACCAAACATTTGTTAGAAAATAAGTTATGCAAAAGAGAAAATAAAGTAAAATAAACAACTTAGAATGATAATGATTTTTAAACTTATCTTTATAAAATCAAAGTTTAGAGTTCAGCTAGACCTTTGTTTGTTAATGTGTTTGGAACTTTATTGGGAATAGGATCTAAAACTAACAACCCTCGAGTTCCACAATCCTTTGTCCAGATTTGCCTCAATAGCCATGTCAGCATAAGTCTATTCATACATAAACCCTTACGACGATGAGAATCACTTGTACAATGTATGTGAATTGTAGCTCTTCCCATCAGAAATAGCAAAAGATAATCTCCCTTAGCAAGGTAACCCTAATTCCCCAATCTAGTTACTCTTTCCTCAAAGAGAGGGGTATTTCTTTCTAAGCTCAAATACAATCGGCTCAGGAAGAGGGGGTAGATAAGAAGAATGGATTATGACTAGTGCAATCAAATCCTGTGGAGCTTGACCATTGTAGCCAGGTCTCCAATTATAGGCAACCATGAGATTTTAATTTTGAAGTATATGCCTTGCTTATTTCATACATAACTCCAACATGATTGATTTTTCATTGAGTTTATGCCTATCTATTCTTTTGGAAAGGATTGTTTCTTCTTGCACCACTAGACTACCTCTCTTTTAAACCTTTATTACGACCCACAATGTCCTATCTTTAGACATCCATGGCCCTTGATCGGGTTGGGTTGCATTGGCATCTTATTGGGGCGAGGTATGTTCATACAAGTGTGCTTCTCAAACCAAAGAATAATGGGCTCATCACCTCATCAGAGTTGAATTAAGTGTAGAGTGCTTGTCCAAGTTAGGTCATTATCAACAAGACTCGCACATGCGCTTCGAAATATTCTACTTAGGCTAGTAAATATGGCATTTGAACATAGTAGTGTGGACTCAAAGAATTAAGTATCATTGATATGAAAAGTACAATTGTAATTCATATAAGGTTCCTATGAAATTTAGTAGATTAATGTTTAAACCAAGCTCCAATCTTCAGATTTTATTTAGAATATTTCAATTGTCAAAGTCATTCTGAGATATGTTTATGCAATATTTATGTGAAACAAATTTTGTTGGTTTTGAACTTTTTATTGAATTTTTAAAAAAAGTTTGTTTGCAAATTTTTATGGAGTTTTTGGAATTTTTTCGATTTTTAGGGATTTTTGCAAGGGGTCAGTGAATTAAATATATTGTACATATATACAAGAATTATGCATATTTACGAAGGATTTTATACAATTTATATACAATTTTATATAAGTATGTACATGTTTTATACAAGATTTTTTATTTGAAGAATTATATACAGAGTGTTCAAAACATAAGAAAACATTTTTTCAAATATTTGTAAAATATTTTGAAAAATTATTTTACAAATACTTTTTCAAAGAATTTTTCAAACACTTTTACAAATAGTTTTTACAAACTTTTTACAAATATTTACAAAAGAATTATTTTTTAAATGGTTTCAAAATACTTTAGAAAGATTTTTCAAAATATTTTTTCAAATTATTATACAACCATTTTCTAAATTATTTGCAATATAGTTTTCAAACCAAATTTTTACATTTTTTCAAAAAAAATTACACATATTTGCAAGAATTTTTATAGTTGATTTGTTGTATACCCTTACCCAATGTAGTATATCAGCGATATTATTAGAATTATAGAAAGTACCAGTTATGGCTAACATATATATATACACGACTCCCTATACTTCGCTCAAAATATGTCCTCATAATGATCAAAGAGAAACAAAGGAAGACATAACTCTTTCTATGTATAGAAAAGTCTATACGACAATGACTAAATAAAATAATAAAAAGTTTATCATCTCCCCATACTTAAGGTCAATTAATCCTAAACATAGTAGGTTGCACACTAAGCGGGAGGATTAGAATTTATGAAAATCAATGACTCAGTATGTCTCCATCTATACTTAGGGTAAAATATCCCTAAATATATTATCAACAAGTTAGAATACAATATGAGTCCTAAAAATAAAAATAAATTAATGAGGAAAGAATGAACTCCCCCTATACTTGGGGTAGATGGTCCCTATGTATAAACAAAGACGGGAGTAATGAAACAGATCGGATATGAACACTCGACATATCCACCTCCCTTGTACTTAGGATAAAGCACATCCTAAACAAGGCAAACACACAGATCAAGGTGGATGAGAGAAATGGAAGATGGAACGAAATAAATGAAAGGAATATATAGAAGGCAATAGGAATATACAGTACTCAAGAAGGTAGAAGCTTTAACTTCTTGCAGGACCGTTGAGAATAGATCAACAAGGTACAAGTTGATGTCGAGGTCAACTGCTAACAAATCCCGATCAGGATTGATGTGGTGGAAGTCCTCAGTGGTATCAAAACGAACAGACACAAACTCATCAATGGAAGAAGTATGGTCAGGTCTAGCTTAAGAAGTCTATCCTTTCTCTACTCTCTGCGGTAAAGTATCAAGAGTGTAAATGTTGTGGATCTTGTCAACACATCACCATATACAAGTAGAAGGGACACAGAGGTTTATGCCTTCTGAGTATTCCCCCTTGAGGAGGAATTCTCGGGTCTCACTATCATCCTTGGTGTAACAAACCTCTCTGATCTCAGCAGCTAAGTCATAGTCTTCTGGGTTGGATAACAAAGGTACACCCTCATTAGGGATGGGTTTCTGAGTAACAATAAGTGCAGTGATCGTCTCAATAACAATGCTCTCGTTAAGGGAACAAAAGCGTATCACTCCAGATCCATGATCAATAACGACCTTAGCAGTGTAAGGAAAGGTTGACCTAGGATTATTGGAGTGTGCTCCAAGGGGGTGGAGGTCTCCATGGACAATACAACAAAGCTTGTAGTGTATCTCATGCCCTAGATCTAAATGACAACATTTTCAAGAATATCATTTGACCTCATTATTGATCAATCAACAAATTGACAAATCATCCCGGTTCTCTTAGGAGGCCTGAGATTAAGTGTCTCAATAAGTAAGGAGGGTATTATATTAATCTATGCACCACTATCAAGGAGAGTATGATCAAAATGATGATCAGAAATCACACATCTAACGAAGGGTGTACTGATGGCCCTTTGCTTATGAGGTAGATGATGGGTGATAGAGCGGGTAGTGGTCATGGTAAGAATATGACGCTCAGTCTGCAATGTCTCTTATATCTCTTATGGGCATGCAAAAAGTCGGTGGCTTTACGATGTGGTGCTTCAATGATTTCCTTAATAGAAACCACCAGTTCATGGTCAGATAACATTTTAAAAAATATTTATTCACTATTAGTGACGAGGTCGTAATAATCGTATACACAAGGGTGATTAGGATGTTGTATATGGTCATCCTCGCTAGGCAGAGTGGTCGAAACAACGGTGTCTGCTTGTGTGGGCAAAAGTTGTGCCATAGGTGCCCTATCCTTTGTGTCTGCCCGGTCCAAGTGTCTCCCATTATTACCTTTTTGGAATTGTATATTTTATTCATTTTTTATTTTTGGTGGAGGTGAGCTCATATGGGTGGCCTCTTGTATCTCGGACTCAAAATAAGGTGAAGCTCTAATGTGGGCCTTATTCTATTTTGTGAAGTCACCTAGCCTCTTCTGCATTTGCTTCACTAACCAGGTCATGTGGCCAAGAGTGGGTCCATGGGAGGAAACCAACAGCTCAGCATCGAAAGGGGTGGGTGTGAATGGTATGGTTGTGGCGGTGGTGTTGGAGGAGGGAAATAATCAAATCTGGTTGTTGAAACTGTGAGTTTGCAGACTGTCCTAATCAATATAAAAAAATCAAAGTATGCAGGCTGCTAGTGTGGTCATTTGAGAGGAGGGTCCATCTCAATAGGCGGGTTTATGATGGATATGTAAAAAAGAAAAATCAGGAGAATAATCATCCTGTCAAAATGGAGATGCACCAAGTAAAGGAGAATGAGATAGATCCACAAAGTTTGGATAAAAATTGCTCCAATTTTCCATATCTAATACAATAGGCGGGGATCAGGGAGATCACGATGGTCAAGTAAAAATATGAACAGAAAAAGGTGGAAATGCGTAGAAGGATCTAGCACACAAAACAAAAACAAATCAAACCCTTTTCTTCACCGGCTCAACACTGTGAAGACTATGAAGTTTCAGTCTTTTATCTTTTCGATTTTAGAGTTAGGTAACAAAGAAGTTATTTAGAAGCTCATGGGTGAAGTCTCCTAGAATAATTTGTATCCAAGTTGATGAAGCACACCTACTTAAACACAAGACTACCTCAACTAAGGTTGGAGGCAGGTGCTTGTAGCAATATCAAGACCCAAAAGTCAGTCCAAGCGCTTAGGGCACAAGTCCAGGATTTTGGGCTCTATTCCTTAAGTGTTCGTGCCTCACTTGGTCAAGAGGGTACCTGCAACAATGAGGGGGTTACTGTCTCCAATACAATCAAATTTGTCCTTACATTTCTTTTTAGGATTGAGTTTAGTTAACATTCCTAATTGTATTGGTTATCACTTTTTACTTGTATTTTCTAGTAAAGGAAACATCTAAAACCTTTTCCAATTCCTTTATTTAACGTAAGTCCCATAAAATATGAGATAAGTAATGGATGCAAATGCTAGAGTGAGAAATGCTTACCCGACTCCCACAGTCTACATGCAAGATGATCTGCGCATAAAAATAAAACTATCATATATGTATGCAAGCGTGAATTGTTCTAGCAGGAACTTCTACTCGAGAAGCACATATTTATTAGTTTGACTAAGTCCAATTGAACTATAGGTACAAAATTCTAGACTAGGGTTTAGACCTAGTACTATCTGGCTCAACCAAATAGAAACCAAGAACTAGAGGCTACAAGCACAGAAAAAATAAAAAGAAAGTCAGAAAAACAAGGCACATGAAACAAAATAAAATAAATGGGAAATAGGGAGAATAAAAGTAAGAAGGTGAATAAAAATGCGAGAAAATGGATTAGACAACCTAGATGAACAAACACCTGATGAAATGGGTTCGAGAATGTCTAAGTGTCTGAGAGTCAAATTATTACAATTATGTATATGTCGCTCTCTCAAAAAATAAAAGAAAAAACTACATTAATATAAACTATTTCCCTGCTTATTCTATTGGTCTTCTTTGTTGCTCTCACATGTCCGCTCGTGAAGAAGAAGTCATCCTCCTCCTAACTCAAGCACTTCGATCTCCTAGAAGAATCACCCTCACAGCAAAGACAAAGAAGAGAGGTGATTAGAATAGATAGGCAATTACTAAATAAAAAATTAAAAACAGATAATCAAATAAGATAGATACTATGTGTCATCTACCCTAAAAACCGTATGCTTCCCAACAACGACAACATTTATTGAAGAGAAAGGATCAATCTACCACTTAACAAATTAAGTCAGTAGTCGCTACGTGACCAACCTCACTTCAGAGAATAATCAACCCATGATTAAATTAACCGATCAAAGGATGTGCAGGCTAAAATTGATTGTCCTCAAAATAAAATATGTATAGGTACAAGTAGTCCGAGCATCAAACTCAGTGAGCAAACGTTGTGCAGTAGTAATTATTAATAATTATTACTAATTATTATTTTTGTATTTTTCTTGTTTTTATATGGGTTTTAATTATATTTATTTTTAATTGATTTTGTATTTTAAATTTTATATTAAAATTTTAATTTCCTTTTTAAACTTGTAAATTTTTATTTCTTTTTATTTTTAGAATAATATTATAGCTTATATATGTAATATATAGAATATGTGTACAATATTGCTTATTATATTTTCAAATAAGTTAAAATACAGTATAAATACATGAGATAAAATGTTTTTATCTTTTTAATATTTTCTTTATTTTTGGTAATTTTTATGTAATTTTTTAAAGGATTATGGATTTTGAAAGTGCTTAAATGTACAAAACATTGAATATATTAATTATCCAAAAATTTAGCATTTAATAAATACTTAAATGTTCCATTATTGATAACATGTATTTAAAACTGCTAGTATATGTGATTAAAGATTAGCATGAGGTTTTAACCTATCAGGACCTCGAGGACGGTGCGCTTCATTATTTTCCAGGCTGAGGATTTGAAACCCTTGATAATAAAAGAAAATGAAACACTTTCAAGGTAGTATTGGATGATTGGTTGGGGCGATGTGTGGTGGTATAAGCTCACCATATCAACGTTATCTCTAATCCCCAAGTGTTCACAACTTTGGAGTCCATGAGTAGTGAGATTAGTCCTCTTCACTTATCCCTGAGATGGATTAGAAGGAATAGGACTTAAACTAATGAAAAGAAATAAAATTGCCCAGTATAATAAGTTTTGCTAAACTACACTACTTCTTTACTTTTCTCTTCTTCATTAATTATTCTTTGCTAATCTTTGTCCCATGATTTCTAGAAACCAGCAAGTGTCGATGAGTCATCATAAGGTCATTAGTCAACCAGTCAACCATCCAACAATAGCAGCTTATAATATAAGGTAGTCAGTAGTTATTTGGTACTCTTTTCCTTCGGCTTGATGTATATGTAAAACAAATTATGGGGCATGTTTTCTATGTAAGACTTATTTTGTGAGTGAAAAAATATGAAATGATTTCTCTACGTAGATTTTTTCCAATCTGTTTCTGAATGCTGGCTATTATTGTTAGATAAAACTATTGCTGAGCGGTAAATGGGAGGAGCCTACGACCCGGAATCGGGGTCATGACAATATAGATAAGGATTAGCCCCATGGTTTCATAACTAAAAAAGGTGAAGTATGCAAGCTGAAGAAATCCATCTATGAGATCAAACAAGCTTCTCATAGTTGGAACATAAGATTTTGGATGAAACCATAAAGAGTTATTATTTCATTCAGAATCATCATGAACCTTGTGAGTACAAGAGGCTTAGTGGGAGCACCATTGTGTTCATCATGCTTTACATAGATGACATCTTTATCATTGGGAATGATATGTGGGTGATGAGTATTGTTAAGATGTGGATGTCTCATACATTTGAGATGAAAGATCCTGGAGAGGCCTTCTATATCTAGGGTTTGAAGCTATTCAGAAATAGAGAAAAGAGGATTTTGGGATTGCCACAACATGGGTCACTAAGAAGATATTAGAACGTTTCCATATGGACAATTCCAAGAAATGCTTCCTTCCCTTAAGACATGGTATACACCTATCTAAATGGATGGTTCCTCAAAGTGTTGAGGATAAGAAAGCCATGGTTGGATGCCATTACGCATTAGTTGTGGGAAGTCTAATGTATGTCAATATGTGCTTAAGTCTAAATATCTACCATGCAGTGGGAGTGGTAAGGCATTACCAATCCTGCTATGGATAACAATATCGAAATGCAGTGAAGAACATCTTTACGTATCCGAGACAGGCACAAGATTACATCTTAGTCTATGGAGATAGCGATCTTCAAGTCTTAAGATACATAGTTTCGGATTTCCAATCTGATATAGATGATCACAAGTTAACTTCAAGGTTTGTGTTCTTGTTGAACAGTGGTATTCTAAGATGGAGAAATAAGAAGCAGGACTCTGCGACTAGTTCAATAATGGATGTCGAATATACTATTGCATCGTATAAAGGAGATGGTATGGTTACATGATTTCATCCTAGAACTTGGCATAGTTTCCTATGATACTCCCATCATGTTGCTCTGCGATAACACGGGAGACATAGCTCAGGTGAAACAACACGTGTGGCATCAAAAAAGAAAACAAGTGGAAAGGAAATACCACATCATTCGAGAGATTCAAAAGCGTGGTGACATCATAATCACCAAGATGGCCTCTTCTGATAATGTTTATGATGCCCTTACCAAAACTTTAATCCAAAAGTTTTTCGACCAGTATGTAATGAGCATGGGTTTAAAGGTTGTATCTAAATGGTTCATAGTGCTATCGGGAGAATGTTAGCCATGTGAGCCCGGGGTGAACCATTCCTACAATAACTGTTATTGTAGTCTTTAATATATTAATAAAGGTTATTAATTTATTTCTCTCCTTGTCTGAGATTAAATTAATGAATGCATTTATAAGATTCCTTAAAATAATTAGAGTCATGTACCATGGACATCTTGATAATCATACAGTTGTTATTTCAATGGTTGAATAATAGAGGATGGTGCTTGGATGATATCTAGAGAGTCAAATTATTGACTCATCAAATATCGTCAAATGATTGGTAATAAAGGATCTCCAACCTGAGAAGGAAATGGCAATCGCACTCTAAAGGTTGATATCTGATCGACCTATTGATGCAGTTCCTTTGCATCAAAATATATTCAGAGGTGTCGAATAAGTTACTTCAAAGAGTTGACGCGATGATATCGAGATAAGCAAGACCTATGTCATATGTTGTCATAATATATGTACATATCCTATGACCGGAGATAGATGTATTACTATATGTTTATATATGTTTATATATATATATATATATATATATTAGGCATGCAATTAGGTTGATGACCTAATTAAGGTCTATAAACCACTGAGCTAGTATGCATACAAGGTCATATGAGTAATACGATCTCTCAAAGGGATCATATACGTTCACTACTGAACTGGAAGGCATGAGCTCACTCATGAGGTATTGGGACCGATCAAATTCCATGAATGATCGTCAGCATGACATGAATTTGTATGTATGATATATGCTTTTGGAAATCTTATGATTGATACCAACTCCTAGAGAGAGAATGAGAAACTTAATGATAAAACACTAAAGAAGATAACCTAAATATGATATAAAATTTTAAGTTTATTCTAGGTCTTCCAGTGTGCAGGATGTATTGGTACTAGGAATATTCGAGGGTGATGTGATCGGAAATGTATGTAATCATAACACTTCCATTCCGAGGGAGTGATGAAACAGATTTCAATTTTAGTGACTTCTCTCAGTAGAATAGTAATCCAATCATAGTCCAAATGTTGGACATTGATCTGAATGTGAATCAGATGCAATGAGAAGATTAGATTTACGGTTTGATTTCATCAAACATCTTTGAAAGGTCCTTGAGATTTGGATTTTAGATATGATCTTAATATCCAAGTCACTATATATGGAATGTACAATGACCTATTCTTATCTCCAAGTATCTACGGGGAATGTACATTATTCTTGAAAGAGTTAAAGAATAAATCCATTACTAATAATGTATCTGAGTAATCGAAAATTGATGATTAAATATGATTTAATTATCGTGAATAATATGAATATGATTCATATTACTTGGACATGTGAGAATAATCATCTACGATAATTAAATATGATTTAATTATCAAAGATATGATTAATATGGATATCACTCTCCATAATAATCATAAATATTATTAATGTGATTTATAATATGTTGGAGAGATTTATATGTAAATAGTATTATTATTGATGTGAAACAGATTCAGATTGACCAATTAATTGTAAATATCATTTACCCTTTATATTATATGTATGAATATGATTCAGAATGTTAATGGCATGATCGAAATTATCACAAAATAATTGGATTATTTTGGTGAAATAATTATGCAAAAAAATGTTGCATATGTGGAATACATGATGGGATAAGAGATCTCAACATAATTGGATTGAGAGAACCTCCTTATCATACAAGGAGTGGACGGCCACCTTGAGTCCTAAAACTTGGTGTTCGTCCACCCTATGTATGGAAGGAGACTTGCTCTTCTTACAAGTAATTCCATATTTGTCGATTTAATTTATTGAATTATATTGATTGATCTTCACTATATCTAATTTATTTTTAATAGCTACTTGTGTGGTTTTTTTTTATCTATAGGGATTTATCTAGCCATTGATTGAAACCACAAAATAATCCACAACATTGATTATGTGTGCACATGGATTAAGATCCATGGACATCCAATTTGTTATAAAAGAAAGGCTAGACCTAAATTTTTCTTTACAACAGTTTCAAGAGAAACAATTCTCTCTATTTTCATACACGTCCAAAGTGTCTCTCTCTCTTGCGGCCTTCCACCATATTGACCTAGAGAGCTTCGCAGTCGTTGCAATGCCGTTGTGTTGCCGGATTGACTGCTCGTAGATCTCGGCCTTCTTCAGTGCATCTTGCTCATGAGGAAGGCTACTGATTTCGTGAGACAAAACCAGAAGACTCTGGGCTCAGATCATCGACTCGAATCGTGAGAATCACACATGTAATCCACACGTCCGCAAGTATATCCTTCATCAAATCGAACTTGAGACAGGAAGTCTCTTCGCTTAGAGACACGCGATTACAATCACACTTCAAGAGGTAATCCTTTGACTCATTTGTGACCTTAATGAAATGACTTATGAAGTGTTCTCATATTATGTTATTTCATCTAAATAAATTTTTTTAAATTCCATTTCCCATTGCAACTAGTATGACTAGTTACCCTACATCATATTTCATGTGATCTATACACTTCCGTAATGCGCTAAGGCCTAAGCCATAGCCTTCAGTTTCAACTACTGACAACTGACAGAGCTGAGATGGAGAGCTCTAGATAGTTATTTGGTGAAGATGAGTGGTGCAAGGGCTCGTGAAATGCAACAAAGTAAATCTGTGAAGACATGTGATGCTGCAAGGGAAACTGGTTGAAGTTACGCCAGTGAATGGACTCATCGCTTGGGGAAGGAACTGCAGAAGGCTGATGACGACTCTCGACCGTATGATGTTGTGATAGGACAATGGAGATGGAGGTGGGAGTTGTAAGATCCCGATACTCTGATATACATCAAGATACCATAATACGGATTAGGTACTGAATTCCCATACAAATCCGGTCTCGATACAACTCGAGACGGGGATTTCAGTCCGACTCTCTTAATAAATTCATTCTCTTATTTTTAAATTTCAGATATGACTTTGTATCCAAATTAAGTATATAAATAGCCTATTGTGTATTACTCATCGAGATCTTTCCAAAGGTTTCCAAGAACATCCAAATCTGGCATCGTATGAGGGAGATATGGTCGTTTATGACCATGGATCAATAACCGAATCCTGATGCAAACCCGGATCCGATTAACCAAACATGGGTATAAAATGGGGCTTGGCTAGGGTTTGGTAGATGATGAATCCACATTTCATCATCTTTATTCTATCATTTTGGCACCTAAAACCCTAGCAAATGCCTGTAAATAGCCTTAAATCAAGCATCTTAGCATTCATGCATGTGCATCTCAACAGTGTGTAAATTGCTGTAATTAAGGCCAAAATTATAGAATAAATAAAGAAAAGAAAAAGAATAAAATATTGTAAATATTTTATGACCCAAAACCCCCGAGACCTAGGCATCTTGATGAATAGGTCGACAAGGAATAAAGTAGGGGGAGATAAGGTCAGAAATACAGTGTAAATACCTATACAATCTATTCATTCTTTATTCATTTTGGGACCTATTTTTGGTTCCACTTTTTGTACATCAAATAAAGAAACTTTGTACATGAAAGTTGTAGATAATTTTATAAAGAAAAATACAAAATTGATTTCACAGAAAAATAATATACAGATAAAAAGTTATGGTCTGAATAAAAATCCAGAATGCCAACTTCCCAGACCCGTATCTCACAATTAAAAACTCCAAATGCAGCGTACTCACCTTTAATTGTATATAGAATAAAATAATCTATTTTATGGTGGTGGTTTCGCATTTGGCGGAGCTACGGTCTGAAAGTTGAGTTTCGGACCCACATTGTACCTTTTACATATTAAAATATTCAATTTATTATTTATTCATTATTTATTCATTTTTATGTTTTTATAATGTTGTAAATAATACTTATAATAATTATGTACATTAAAATAAGAATAAAAACCTAAATAAAATACAAAATAAAAATAGTGGTATAATAGAGTACATAGATACATTATATATACTCAGACCTGTATAAAACACCTCTATATTTTATTAAATATACAAAACATATCATAAAAATAAAATAAAAATATATTTGAGTATATAAAAGTATCCTATAATTTTAGAAAATAATAAACAAAAATAAATAACTTAAATACACAAAAATAAAAATAAAATACTAAAATGTATAGATAATATACCTATTAGGGGTATAAATGTAAACTTGTAAAAATTTAATTCATAAAAATAAATAAAAATCGGAATAAAATACTACATTAAAAAATAAACATTTTTTATTTTTTGACCAAAATTTAATTCAACCTATTTCTATTTTTAAATGATTTAATAAAGCATTTTCAGGGGCTCTTTCCTGGTTGGTCCACGTGGACCAACCAGGTGGCTGGGAACGTTGACCTGCGGGTCAACTCTCCTGTCCTCTTCTCCTGTAACCTTGTCAGAAGCCCGTGACCCCTCTCTCTTCTCGATTTTTTCGCCATCAGGGCGTTGCTCGAGGGAAGATGGTCCCTTCACGAAAATTGTACACTGTAGATCCTAGATTCACGCCGACCTCTTAGATCCTCTTAGATCTTCATGGTTCGCCCGTGATCTTCCCTCGAAACTCGCCCGTCGACCATATTCAAAACCAACCCCCTGACTTTCCCTTTCTCCTTGAACCGGGGTTTGGGCGCCAATAGCTTCCAGGTGGGGTTGAGGGCGAGCGCTCGTGACAGGGGCATCCTCCCCCACTGCCGTCGAGGTGCGGCGAGCCTCCAAGCACCGCGTTCCACCATCTCCGGCCATCTCCTGGCCGTGAGGTTCTTACTTCGGGCATACCACCCTTGAGGTCGATTTCTTGTTCATTTTCTTGCATTTCCTTAGATAGCGTAGCAGTAGGAGTAGTTTAGCGTTGTTGCCCATCGATTCACACGCAAACCATTATCTACCCACCACCTCGCCGGGGCAAGCTCCGGCGAGCTCCATTTTCGCTAAACCCAGCAACCTTCCGCCTATCTCTGTCTTGGGACCATCTACTTGCTTTGCTGTGTTGACTTGCAGGTCTCAAGGTTGGAGAGACTCCAGCTGGAGTCGAATTTTGACCTGAGTAGTGCTGCCTGGAGCCACACGTCCTCCTCGACCTCGCGGCGGAGCAACTGGGCTCCTTCGGCCATTTTGGCTTCGCCATTGGGTCTGGGAATCCTCCAGGAGGCTCGCGGTGTTATCGGAGGAGGATCTGACAGTCGGAGGGGCTCGGATCATCAAGTTGAATCTCGCCAGGGGCCTGCTCATCTCCAGTTCTTCGTCCGTTCGCCCGAGCCGTTCGATCACGGCCTGTTCTTCTGGACTAGCAGCCATCATAGGATCTCACTTTCTGTCAGCCGCTGGATCATCATCAAGGATCTAATCTTATCCGTTCGCGCGAAGGGGTATCGGGCTCTGCTGAGTTGACACGTGGCGTAAGTGAGCGCCTTCCGCCGTCCGATTCCCCAGGCGTGGGTATTTTGCATCTCACCCTCGCCGATTTTTGTATTTTATATTAAATACTAAAACATTCATATGCCGTGTGTTAGTTTTTGTAATATTTACTGAAAACCCCTAGAACTTTGCCATATTGCATCAAGGTCCTCGCCAGGTCACGTGCACAGTGCGCGTGACCTCGGTAATTTTGCAGGTGCACCCTTGCGACTTTGGGGATTGGTTGTTAGTCCAGAAACTTTTTGTTTAAGTTCAAAACTTTGTGTAAAAATTGCAGGCGTGCCCTATAACTTCCTGATATTTACACTTAGGTCCCTGTCAGGCCTTAATATTTTTGTGCACTTATCTCATTTATTTCGAGCTTCATTTTTATTCGAAAAATTATCAAAAATTCATGTTAAGCTCCTGTGTGTTTGCTCTTTGACGCCATATTTTTGTTTTGCATTTTTATTGCATTTTCTTATTTATTAAAAATCAAAAATATGCTCGTTTTCCACTGTTTGCATTAAAAAACCCATAAAAAAATATAAATATATTTTGAAAAATTCCAAAAAAATTATATATTGTCTATTTTATCCTATTTTAGTGTCAGTCCAAAAACCAACTAAAAATATTAAAAGAAAACCCTAAAAATTATAAAACACTAAAAATCTCTATAAAAATTCTAAAAATTCCAGAAAATTCCCAAAAATATTATTATTGTTTCTGAATTTTCTCTACCATACTATCTTTATATTAAAATTAGTTTGGAGGAATTTTGATATTATTTACTATTATTTACCTCTAAATCAATATCGGATATTTATTAAACTCACTATATTGAGTATTTTTGACCTAAAAAAATTACATAAAAATTAGCAAAAATACTTGAAAGATCACAAAAACAGTAGAAAAATATAAAAACCTAAAAACACTATATTTTCTATATTTTGCTTATTTTTATCTTATTTATATACCTATCTCTCTCTCCTCTCTCTTATACATACATTCCTTATATATATACCTATATCTATTTATTGAAAAAGAAACAAAAAAAATATAAAATATAAAATATAAAAATCAGAAAATCAAAAATCAAATACAAAATTAAAAATCAAATAAAAAAAATTTAAAATTAAAAACCCACAAAAATTTGTAGTTGTTTGCTTGCTTAGTGTAGACACTTCACACATCACTCACACACTTGTGCATTCATTTGCTTGGATTACACTGTTTGCTCCCTGTGTTCGAACTCTCTGCATACTTGCCCTTTACGTCATTTGTGCAGAGTTAAAAATAAATTTTAACTCCACATTTATTTCTAATTATTGATTTTTAGTGTGGGTTAATTGTTGATTTAGTCATTATTTGGTGTGGTCAATACACCGACTGTTGACTCGCCTTGTGAGTCAATACGACCGCACTCGATTTCGGCTACATCAAATGGCGCCGTTGCCGGGGAACAACAGCGCGTAGTTCGAGTTTTTGTTTTGTGTTGTGATTGTTTGTCTACATTTGCGGCTTTTATTTCTGCTTGTTTTATTTTTGATATTTCTTGTTTGAATTGTCTAACCTCTCTCTTGTTTGACTTCTTGCGAGGAACGCGGATCGAGGGAGGAGCTCTATTCCAGGAACCCCTACGCACCCACGTGAGGCGACTAGACTTTGCACGAAGGCGAGCTAGGAGAGAATTTTGGAGACAGTTCTAGTTCTTTATTCTCTTGTATTTATCTTGTAATTCGTAGTGAGAGAGAGACCATTAATTGTAATAATACAGGTACCCCCGGACACTTGGACTCTTGAGCCTAATTTCCAAGTGATTGTTCACTTGGGGGCTCTCGCGGTTTTTGTCGGCTTTTCTTCGCATTCTTCTATTTTGTTTTGTTTTCCGATTTTATTTCTTTTGTGTGATTGAGCCCCTAGTTCTAGGATTGCTTGCGATAGACTAAGGCCAAACACCTAATATATCTTGCACGTACCTATAGCTGCGTTTGGACTTAGTCAAATTTTTAAACAGTCGGTTCATTTATCTCTTAACCCGTGTGCCGTGAGCGAGCCCCATCAAGCGCTACTCCTGAACTCGAGTGTGTCGAGAAGAGGAGGGGTAAGCCAAGACCGGACTCTTAGGTTAAAGATAAGTGGTCGACTTGTGGTTCTTCCCGCTAATAGCAATTTCTGAACTTAGGGCGATTTCATCGGCTTTGCATTTGCATATAGATAGGTTTCAATTCTGTTGAGCATCCTTGCATGTAGAGTGCTGGAGGCAAGGTGAGCATTTACGCTTTAGCATCCATCATTGATTTGACGCTTGCATTGCTTTTCCGACTCTACCTCTGATTTTGCCAACCTAGGATCTTAAAGGAATTGAATTCTCGTTAGGATCGTGCATTCTCACTAAAAATCCAAAAAAGTGATAATCCATAAAATTGGGACTGTTAACATTACTTGACCCTAAAAATTCACCAAAAAGAAAAATCTTGTATTGGGGCGAGTAATCCCCTCATTGTCTTCGCTTTTATTTGCTCGCGCACACACTAAGGTTAGAGCCCAAAATCCCATTCAGCCCCTAAGTGTTTGCACAATATTTTGACTTCTCACCTAACTCTAAAACAGACAAGATAAAAAGACCGCATTTTACGGTCTCTACCGAGTTGAGTAGGTGAATTGAGGGTTTGCATTCTTTCATTTTTGCTTGTGATTGTTTCGTGTGTGTCCTAGATCATACCTGCGCATTTGCGCCTTTTTCTTCACTCTTTTGACTTGACCTTCGTGCTCCCCCGAATCACTTCCTTTTGTTTTCGAGATGGATCCCTGGAGTGTATTTTATCCGGACTTTGCGGACCCCTCGCTCGCTCCGGCCGGTCCACCTCCGTTTTATCAGGAGGATCCTCCTCCTATTTTTTCTGATTTTTGTACATATCCGCCTCAGCCACAGTATCAGACCTCAGACTTCTACCCACCTCCATCCCCACATGTATATTATCCGCCTCCACGTCCACATCCACCTGAGTCTGACCTGTTGGAGTCACCTCCCACGACCTCCATGAGTGATGTCATGAACCTAATGCTAGAGCACATCAATTTGATGAAGGAAAATCTTGACACTTTGAGAGAATATCGGACTAGTGCTCTTTTCATCGAGGATACAACTTTACTTGTGAAGAATCATGGGAGCTTGCAATCGCCCAAAACACAAAAAAATGAGAAAAATTTAAAAATCCAAAAAGATTTAGGGAGACACTTGGTTGATCAAGATTTTGAGGAGAGAGTCCACTTGCCAGACCCCTGGACCACACACCCATTCACATCCAGTCCCACCTTTGACCCCGAGGATGCCGCTGTACAGACTGCTCTTGGCATGCCTCGTGTATATGCTGATTCCGACTCCCTCCCTTGTATGGAGGAAGTCCAAAAATTCAAAAAAATGTTATCTGAACCCGAAGTGGTGGCTACTATTCATGAGATTATCCGTGCCCCACTTCAGCAGGCCATGACCCAATTATCTGCTCCTCTTCCTAAGAAGAGAAAGCGGAGGAGCAGATCTGAGCGTCACATTCTGACCATGGCCACTGCCCTCGCCATCACACACCGTCCCATTCCCAAGAGGAAGAACACAGCTACACCTTTCATTACTTGCACCATCTCTGACCATACTTGTGATCGCACTCTCCTAGACGGCGGTGCTTCTATTAGCATCATACCCTTCTCGTTGGTATAGTCTCTTCACCTAGGGCCTCTCAAGAAAACCAGGATGATCGTACAGTTTGCTGATGGATCTATCAAGAGGCCGAAGGGTATCCTTGAAAACGCCGTCATTTCTATTCAGGGCACGAGCCACCATGTTGATTTTGTCGTGTTGCCCATGGAGAACTCCACAGGGGAGCCATCTCCAATCATCCTGGGACGACCTTTCCTCGCCTCTGCGAGGGTCGTCATTGATTACGGATCAGGAGAGATTCGCTTCCGTCCTGCTGACGAGGGCGAAGCAGTGATCACCGCACCCACTGCTGACCAGAGACCCGCACCTGATGTGCCTTCACCGATCATAGCTGACTCTGAGGCCCGTGACCGATCTGATGCCACTAGAGATACTTCCTTAGCGAGCCCTGATGAGACCCGACGGATCCCCCGAAAGGGGAGGAAGTCGGAAAGCATGGACCTCACTAATCCTCCTCCTGGTGTGTGGCGATGTGTTGATGAGATCCATAGTATTTATGTGATTGAACCATTTAAGCAGGGGACAGATACCAAGATAATTGAGGATGCTTATGATGTTGCCCATTACTTTGAGAGACCTCCTAAGGCAACAAATGACCCGGTAAAGACTAGACAGGACGGACCCGTTTTGACTACTTCCACTAACAAATCCGTTCCTGACCCTTCACAAGTGAAGATGATTGAGGTCGGTTATGATGTTGCTATTTATGTTGATAAATTCAGACCTCTTGATGAAGACAAGGATTCAGGTGAGACTCTTGAGGACGATCTGAGTTCGTATACTTCCACTGATGATTTCGTTCCTTTCGATTTTGACCTGGGCGAGGACTCGCAGGACGACTCCGATTACACTTCTTCCGAGGATGATGGGTTCGTCCCATTTCACTTTGATATCGGCGAGGCTTCCAAGGCCGGACCTAGTCGTACTTCTTCCACTCACCAGTCTGCGCCTTCACACCATAGGACTACCAAGGGAGAACCGAGCCATACCGCCTCCATCGATCAGTTCGTCCCTTTCCGTTTTGACTCCACTGAGGGCCTTCACCGTGTCGACCCTGATCGGCCTTCGTCCACTGTGGACCCCGATGTCGACATACACCATATCAGATCTATCCCTCAGCGGTCCCGCAAGAAGGTTTGCTTTCCACCTTCTGATGATCACCCATTCATGTTGTAGATTCTATCCTGTGATACTCTTTCTATCTCCCGTTTTTGCTTGTCTACCCATTTCTCGTGTTTGCCTTGCTTAGGACGTACTTTGTCCTACGTATAGGAGGGGTAGATGAGTTGAGTGTTCGTTCTTTGTCAGTCTCATCACTCCTGTTGTTGCCTATACTTAGGGCTTCTTTTACCCTAAGTATAGGGGGAGTGACGTGTACATCCTCACGATCTCTTCTTCCATCTTCATCTATTTTCTTCATTTTCTTCTTTTCTTCTTTTCTTCTTTTCCTTTTCTATTTTCTTTATCTATCAAAAAGGTGCCGCCCTTGTAGACAGTTTTCCATACTTAGGACGTACTTTGTCCTAAGTATAGGGGGGTTGGCACCCCGAGTTTTTCTATTCTTTTCGATCCTCTCCCTTGTCTCCTCTTTTGTCTATACTTAGGGATATCTTACCCTAAGTATAGGGGGAGACAATCTGAGTACGATCTGTGCATTCCCGCCCTTGACCCTCCCTGCGTTGTATACAGTCTGCTATACTTAGGATTATTTAATCCTAAGTATAGGGGGGACGGTCAACTTCTCATTCATTTATTTCTTTATTCTTTAGACTTGTCTATACTTAGTACGAGTTATGTCTTCTCTTTTCTCTCCGATCTATGAGGACATAGCTCAAGCTAAGTATAGGGGGGTCGTATATACTGTGTATATACTTTAAGCCATAACTCGTACTCTCGTAATAAATATGGCTAATAATTCATTAATAATTCATTACAAATCCTTTAAATAAAAAGATGTGGTAATTCCTCAAAATTCTTTTTGTATATACTGATTAATAAATCAGGTAAAAACGTTTATGCAAAATGTTTGAAAAATAGTTTGAAAATCTTTGTGAAAAATCTATTGAAAACTATTTGGAAAATATTTTGCTACATGTTTTCAACCTTTGTAAAAATGTGTGGTTTGTAAAAATTTCTTTTCTTTGTGTGAAATAAAGATGTTTGAAAAATGATTTGCAAATGGTTTGAAAAATGGTTGCAAAAATATTTGAAAAATCTATACATACTGTTTTGAAAACCGATTGCAAAATGATTTTCAAATGTGTGTAAATGATTGTAAAAATTATTTTGGACTATAGTTTTCAAAAAAATTGTTTGAAAAAGCTTGTGTCAAATAAGTTTGAGGAATATTCACATCACACCAAAAATCCACTGTATATATATGTATAAAATTGATCACGTACCCTGTAAATTCTTAAAATCCACTTCTTGTATATATAAAGAAGCACTCCCGTGTACATAGCTTTCACCTTGTTTTCAGCCAACATCTTTTTATTTTCAAAAATCCCAAAAACATTTGCAAAATTAAAATCCAAAAACAATTGAAAAATCTCTTTGAAAAAAAAAATGCATCTGCATATGCATCATCATCATCTTTTCAAAAATCCATAAAAAGTTCAAAATCTTTGAAAATTGCATCACAAAAATATTTTCTGCATTGCATTGCATAGCATGAGCATTTTTCGGATTGAGTTTGATAGTTGAACAAGTCTAAGTAAAATCCGAAGATTGGAGCTTGATTGGACCTTAAAATCTACCTAATAACAGGAACTTTATAGGAACTGGGTTTGAGGTACTTCAGGTCTAGTTGACTTAATTCTTTGAGGATCACGAGACTTGGTTCAATGGATTCTTGACTGCCTAAGTAGAGTATTTCGGAGCACACGCACGACTCTTGTTGATAATGACCTAACTTGGACACCTGCACCTTTCACATAGCTCTCCATGGATGAGGTGGTGAGGAGGCAGCTTCCTTTAGCTTGGGGTAGCATATGAGGGTAGTACTTCTAGGCGGAACCTCTCTTCTTCTTATAGTGAAGGAAGTGCACCTCAACTTGGTCTAGTGGTGATGAAGGCTAAAGACAGAAGCCGTGGGTTGCAATAAAGCTTCAAAAGAGGGATAGTCTACTGGCTCAAGAGGAAAATTTCTTGTATATGCTGCTCATGTAGATATGTTGTACAGATGCAATTGAAAAAAAAAATGCAAAAAGAACTCCAAAAAAAGTGGTGGGTCGGATTGAAAATTTAATAACCCCACCGGAGTGTATATAGTCCAATAAAGCAAAAGCTTATGGTATCCATGTTACATCTCATGAAGCTTGCAGCGGGAGACTTAGCTACACTGGTTGAGCTCCCAAAAGTCTATACTTCTTCCCCCTCTTCTTGAGCTGGTTGCACTTGAACTTAGAAGGGAATACCCCGCTTCTCGAGGAAAGAGTTGCTAGACCGAGGCATTAGAGTTACCAGGTTGGGGGAGGTTGTTTCTTTGTCACTTCTGAGGTGGGGAGCTACATATCACTTACACTGTACGAGTCAGACTCATAGTCGTAAGAGTTTGCGTATGAGTTGAAGTATTTCTGACCTGGCTATTGAGGAGACTTGGACAGAGTTTTGGGATTCTCAAGGACTGTTGGATTTCAAACTTGGTTCTCATTAAGGTTCCGACCGCACTAAATTTCCAAAGGTCCGACTTAAGCTCCAAACTTCGATTTTGCAAAGACAAGTTCGATAATTAAACTTAATCTAATTTTCTTCTTTTTCTTTTCTTTCTTTTCTCTTTTTGCACTTATTGCATAAGTGTTTGCTAGGGACTAGCAAAGGTAAAGTATAGGGGGATGATGAATCCACATTTCATCATCTTTATTCTATCATTTTGGCACCTAAAACCCTAGCAAATGCCTGTAAATAGCCTTAAATCAAGCATCTTAGCATTCATGCATGTGCATCTCAATAGTGTGTAAATTGCTGTAATTAAGGCCAAAATTATAGAATAAATAAAGAAAAGAAAAAGAATAAAATATTGTAAATATTTTATGACCCAAAACCCCCGAGACCTAGGCATCTTGATGAATAGGTCGACAAGGAATAAAGTAGGGGGAGATAAGGTCAGAAATACAGTGTAAATACCTATACAATCTATTCATTCTTTATTCATTTTGGGACCTATTTTTGGTTCCACTTTTTGTACATCAAATAAAGAAACTTTGTACATGAAAGTTGTAGATAATTTTATAAAGAAAAATACAAAATTGATTTCACAGAAAAATAATATACAGATAAAAAGTTATGGTCTGAATAAAAATCCAGAATGCCAACTTCCCAGACCCGTATCTCACAATTAAAAACTCCAAATGCAGCGTACTCACCTTTAATTGTATATAGAATAAAATAATCTATTTTATGGTGGTGGTTTCGCATTTGGCGGAGCTACGGTCTGAAAGTTGAGTTTCGGACCCACATTGTACCTTGTACATATTAAAATATTCAATTTATTATTTATTCATTATTTATTCATTTTTATGTTTTTATAATGTTGTAAATAATACTTATAATAATTATGTACATTAAAATAAGAATAAAAACCTAAATAAAATACAAAATAAAAATATTGGTATAATAGAGTACATAGATACATTATATATACTCAGACCTGTATAAAACACCTCTATATTTTATTAAATATACAAAACATATCATAAAAATAAAATAAAAATATATTTGAGTATATAAAAGTATCCTATAATTTTAGAAAATAATAAACAAAAATAAATAACTTAAATACACAAAAATAAAAATAAAATACTAAAATGTATAGATAATATACCTATTAGGGGTATAAATGTAAACTTGTAAAAATTTAATTCATAAAAATAAATAAAAATCGGAATAAAATACTACATTAAAAAATAAACATTTTTTATTTTTTGACCAAAATTTAATTCAACCTATTTCTATTTTTAAATGATTTAATAAAGCATTTTCAGGGGCTCTTTCCTGGTTGGTCCACGTGGACCAACCAGGTGGCTGGGAACGTTGACCTGCGGGTCAACTCTCCTGTCCTCTTCTCCTGTAACCTTGTCAGAAGCCCGTGACCCCTCTCTCTTCCCGATTTTTTCGCCATCAGGGCGTTGCTCGAGGGAAGATGGTCCCTTCACGAAAATTGTACACTGTAGATCCTAGATTCACGCCGACCTCTTAGATCCTCTTAGATCTTCATGGTTCGCCCGTGATCTTCCCTCGAAACTCGCCCGTCGACCATATTCAAAACCAACCCCCTGACTTTCCCTTTCTCCTTGAACCGGGGTTTGGGCGCCAATAGCTTCCAGGTGGGGTTGAGGGCGAGCGCTCGTGACAGGGGCATCCTCCCCCACTGCCGTCGAGGTGCGGCGAGCCTCCAAGCACCGCGTTCCACCATCTCCGGCCATCTCCTGGCCGTGAGGTTCTTACTTCGGGCATACCACCCTTGAGGTCGATTTCTTGTTCATTTTCTTGCATTTCCTTAGATAGTGTAGCAGTAGGAGTAGTTTAGCGTTGTTGCCCATCGATTCACACGCAAACCATTATCTACCCACCACCTCGCCGGGGCAAGCTCCGGCGAGCTCCATTTTCGCTAAACCCAGCAACCTTCCGCCTATCTCTGTCTTGGGACCATCTACTTGCTTTGCTGTGTTGACTTGCAGGTCTCAAGGTTGGAGAGACTCCAGCTGGAGTCGAATTTTGACCTGAGTAGTGTTGCCTGGAGCCACACGTCCTCCTCGACCTCGCGGCGGAGCAACTGGGCTCCTTCGGCCATTTTGGCTTCGCCATTGGGTCTGGGAATCCTCCAGGAGGCTCGCGGTGTTATCGGAGGAGGATCTGACAGTCGGAGGGGCTCGGATCATCAAGTTGAATCTCGCCAGGGGCCTGCTCATCTCCAGTTCTTCGTCCGTTCGCCCGAGCCGTTCGATCACGGCCTGTTCTTCTGGACTAGAAGCCATCGTAGGATCTCACTTTCTGTCAGCCGCTGGATCGTCATCAAGGATCTAATCTTATCCGTTCGCGCGAAGGGGTATCGGGCTCTGCTGAGTTGACACGTGGCGTAAGTGAGCGCCTTCCGCCGTCCGATTCCCCAGGCGTGGGTATTTTGCATCTCACCCTCGCCGATTTTTGTATTTTATATTAAATACTAAAACATTCATATGTCGTGTGTTAGTTTTTGTAATATTTACTGAAAACCCCCAGAACTTTGCCATATTGCATCAAGGTCCTCGCCAGGTCACGTGCACAGTGCGCGTGACCTCGGCAATTTTGCAGGTGCACCCTTGCGACTTTGGGGATTGGTTGTTAGTCCAGAAACTTTTTGTTTAAGTTCAAAACTTTGTGTAAAAATTGCAGGCGTGCCCTATAACTTCCTGATATTTACACTTAGGTCCCTGTCAGGCCTTAATATTTTTGTGCACTTATCTCATTTATTTGGAGCTTCATTTTTATTCGAAAAATTATCAAAAATTCATGTTAAGCTCCTGTGTGTTTGCTCTTTGACGCCATATTTTTGTTTTGCATTTTTATTGCATTTTCTTATTTATTAAAAATCAAAAATATGCTCGTTTTCCACTGTTTGCATTAAAAAACCCATAAAAAAATATAAATATATTTTGAAAAATTCCAAAAAAATTATATATTGTCTATTTTATCCTATTTTAGTGTCAGTCCAAAAACCAACTAAAAATATTAAAAGAAAACCCTAAAAATTATAAAACACTAAAAATCTCTATAAAAATTCTAAAAATTCCAGAAAATTCCCAAAAATATTATTATTGTTTCTGAATTTTCTCTACCATACTATCTTTATATTAAAATTAGTTTGGAGGAATTTTGATATTATTTACTATTATTTACCTCTAAATCAATATCGGATATTTATTAAACTCACTATATTGAGTATTTTTGACCTAAAAAAATTACATAAAAATTAGCAAAAATACTTGAAAGATCACAAAAACAGTAGAAAAATATAAAAACCTAAAAACACTATATTTTCTATATTTTGCTTATTTTTATCTTATTTATATACCTATCTCTCTCTCCTCTCTCTTATACATACATTCCTTATATATATACCTATATCTATTTATTGAAAAAGAAACAAAAAAAATATAAAATATAAAATATAAAAATCAGAAAATCAAAAATCAAATACAAAATTAAAAATCAAATAAAAAAAATTTAAAATTAAAAACCCACAAAAATTTGTAGTTGTTTGCTTGCTTAGTGTAGACACTTCACACATCACTCACACACTTGTGCATTCATTTGCTTGGATTACACTGTTTGCTCCCTGTGTTCGAACTCTCTGCATACTTGCCCTTTACGTCATTTGTGCAGAGTTAAAAATAAATTTTAACTCCACATTTATTTCTAATTATTGATTTTTAGTGTGGGTTAATTGTTGATTTAGTCATTATTTGGTGTGGTCAATACACCGACTGTTGACTCGCCTTGTGAGTCAATACGACCGCACTCGATTTCGGCTACATCAGTAGACCATACCACATTCCCCACATCCTAGCTACCGGAGCTCCGCGTCGGAGCTCGTCGGAGAGCCACCGAGGTCGCCAGAGTCATCCGATTGCAAAGCCAAAGACACCGATGCAAAGATCTCGTCATGAGGGAGTCGTTCATCGCGTTCGTGATGTACGGGCTCTCCCCTTTTGCTGTTGTTTTCATGAAGCTCTTTACACCTAGGGTAAGGGGGCATCATGTGCATTGTTGATATGTCCTTGGCTCACGCATGCGGATTCGAGTATGTGTGTGGTAGGAGCCGAGTGCGCGGGTATGGTGACAGTTGGCTCAAATGAATGGTATTGGGTTATGTGTGACTGATCTCTTCAGTGGGTTGTTGTATTCATGGAAATAGGTTGTTGTATACACAAATGCTGGTTTTTGCATCTCTTTTGGGAGAGGTAAAGTCCTAATGCTCTTGCATATTCATTTCTCCATGGGTTTCATTTGTCGATCGATCATTTGCCATATTATTTGCTAAGAACACTTTCTTCTTGTGGATGTGTTGGAGGATCTTAATTTTGTATTTGCTATAGATTGGTTGGGATGCTTTCAACCACATGTGGATTGAGGCTCCAAGAATGATTCTATTGTCGTGAATGAATATGCAGTGGTTGGTTACATCCGTTTACTCTGATCTATAGTTGTATTGCAATTTATTTCCCTGTGGTGCTTGGATTTCCTTATCAAAACTTGGTGTTGCATTCTAAGTGGGATGTATTATATTTTGTCTCTGCTATATACAGTGGTTGTGTCTCCAAATATCGATACCATCTGATGATTTGTTATAGTGATATGTTTCATTGTTTTCTCATGTAAACTGCGGTATAGTTACTATTGTCGCACAATTAATCCAATGTGAGGTCCCTGTATGGATTATGGAATAGGGTAAAGTCATGGTATGGAGAATAGTTCACATTCACCTATTACAACAAAATAGTCCTGCATGAATTGGTGGCAATCATATGGTCTTACATCTCTGAAGCTTTTTAGGATTAACCTGAGATAAATTATCCTTCTTAATCTGCAAACTTGTGAGAAGCATTTCGATTGTTGCTCTCGTAACGTGTTTTTTATAGTTTTGAAGAACTTAAGATTAATCTGATACGAAGTGCTCTTCCTAAGATATACAAAATGTTATCTTTCAAGTAGATATGAGGGCTCTTCTGATAAAGGCAAAGTGCTCTACTTAATCTTTGATTGCTCTTCTGAACTAAAGCAATTAGAATTGAATGTCTATTAACCACTCATGTCCCTATAACCTTTGCGAGAAGCTAAATTTATCTTAACATATATGAGATGGATTTTTCATATGAAAAGCTATTATCAATAGTCTATCAAAGCCTGACAAACATGTCTAACATGTCTGACATTTCCTTCACGGATTGAATGCCATCTTAATCAATGTTCTGGTTAGATCGAGTTCCATTTTTTTGAATTAGTTCCCCCATTTACCAATTTTCCTGTGTAGTATTAGTAAATACTTCGTTGAACCAGTATTCCTGAAATATGCCAATTGAATTGTATATTACCTTCATATGTCCACCTTACATTTGGCGACAATGAAAGTAGTGCTTTCACTTGCATTGGTTCCTAAATTGATTGTATGTCATTGATATTGAGGTGCATTTACCCTCGTCTTCGTAAAAAAATCATGTAACACACTATTCATTATAAAAACCCATTTGATCTATTTTGCAATAATGCAATAACAAAAAAAGTGTGATTACCTCAACTTAGAGGTTTGTAAATTACTCAATTTAATACATGGTTGCATGTTGCTGCACATGCTCTCTTTTTATGTCAGTTATGTATGTGCGTGATGATATTTTTAATTGGCAATAACTTAATCCATTTGGATTTTCACCATCAATACTGCCTTGTATGGAAGGAACTGGATCAGAAGCAATTCAGATATGGGAATCATAGTTAGGTATATGTTCGCTTTCATGCCATTTATTTCTTTGTGTTATAATCTGTTTAGTTGCTGACTAAAATTTTTATGACTTAAAAAGGCATTTGGATCTACACTGCCAATTCTTTCTTGTATGAAAGGAACTTCATCAGGGCATCTTTATATCCATATTTGCTTCGTCACTAGAGAATATGAATACTCTTATGGACTTTAATCAAATGTAAATTTAGGGAATTGTGTACTTAAATAATCACATGTACTTAGATTTGACATTCATCTTGTAAATTGAAAAAAAAAATCTTATATAAATCATACTCTAGAAAAATAATTCTTATATAAGTCATACTCTAGTTCAGTATGAAATGATTTAAATTAATATCACATTTGAAAACCAAATATAAATGAATGATGTTAAATTATTATTGGTGAGGGCTGCAAAAAAAGGGAATATTGGCATGGATGATGAATATCCGATTGGCAACGTGAGAGTAAGGGTGGGTAGGATGCAGAGATACATTTTTTTTCTGTTACGTTTAATGTCTTGAAAGAAAACCAATGCATTGGAAATCGCACTTTATGGATATATTCTATTTCAAATTTCAGTCCTTTCATTTGGGAGAAGTACTGCGTAAATCTTATAATTTCTAACACATTTTGATGAATACATCTTTTTTGATCTATTTACTTACTTAAAGATATGATATGTAAGCCTATATCATTTGAGTTGATTCACAATAATGTTATCACAATGGTTTAATTATGAGTAATCTATCCTTTTAATTCAAAAGTAAATCTCCAAGGAGAAGCATGTATCCTTGGAAACTCGGATAGAGACTTGGACAACCGTAATAATCAAGTCGAGAGAGTAATGCTGCTTTAGCTCATCGTGCGTTGTGTCCATTGCTTAATGCTCCTTTTAGCATCTTGGTGATTTTTCCGCCATGGCATTGAGCGGCTTTGTGCCTGGGTTATGCACCTTGTGCTTTGTTATGCGTTGTGTTATGTGTGTTCTCCGCCTGGCGATGAGGCCTACGGGCTCTATGTGATTCCTCTTGAAAATGTGTGTTACTAACATGGGGTATGAGTGGTGATCGTAAGCATCATTAAGCTACAGTCCAAGCTCATCTTTTCTTATCGGCGTGGCTTCTAGGTACTTATAGGTGTTGGCCCCACGAATAAGTACCTGGATTCACTCTGATGAGGAAAGACACCGAGATTATTTAATAAAAAGCCATAAGAACTATGTGATTAGTAACGATTATCCAAGATCAAATGTATCGAAGCAGATCATGCCCTTCTGTCGTGAACTCTATTGATGGAATGTGGATTTGAGCAGTTCGCAATGACTTGCGGGTTGAAATTTGAATTTGGAATCGGAACTACAGTTTGCAAAGTAAAGCTAGTAGGCATGTTGGGAACTTAGTTAGGATGCATTGGCCTGCGGAGGCACCCCAAGCCTAAGACCTTCTTCTTTCCTTAGAGTCATAGTGTGAGGTCTTACTCGGACAAAGACCACAGACTATCCACAAATCTTGGATTATATTTCTTGTGTGATCCTACTATCATTATAGTTAGAATCATTGTTTAATATATTTGCATATCCAGGTTGGATTTATAAGGCCGAGTTGGTAGGAATGATTTTTCTTTGTGGGTTTACGTTTTTTATGGATATTGAGAATAGAGAAGTTGGTTATACTTGTGGTTTTTCACAGTTGTTTCTTGTAAACTTTCAATTTTCTTTCTAGTTGTTTTATACCCGTATTTAGTGCTTTTCTCATAAACCTATTTTACGTGAATTTGGCAGGTTCGCATGAGAAGCAGCCGCAGCGATAGGCGGTAAGTGGTTGACTTTGTTGCAGCTCTTTTTTGTGGTACAATAGATTCCTGTTCTTTTGTGTTTTATACATGTACTTACATTTCGAGAGACATGATGGTAATGTATGCATGCGGCTATAATTTCATGGTGATGTATCCATGTTGATATACTTCTACAACATCGTACAAAATTTTTGTGGACGTGATGTTATGAAAGGAAAATGGAAATGGAATGGGAAAGATGTTCTTCTTCTTTCTTTACTATTACCCTGCATGTTTGTCACAGCTTGGTATTTCGAATGTGGAATCATATATTGTGGATGTGTATTTGCTGAGTATCTGGACTCTGGGGGCGTCATAGGAGTGATGCGGCTAGGGCTGCTTGATTGAAGAGGGCTATCTAATCTTGAGATCACATGGCCGAGAGAGGGGGCATGGTGAAATGGAGGTCCAACTACGTGACTCAACAATAAGAGGCCACATGGCCCAATCAAAAAATAAAAAAATATATAAAATATTGTAAAATAAAAATAAAATAGTAATTGAAGTAAAATAGAAAAATATTTACATGAAAGTTCTGATTTTTTCAAGATCTACAAGTTTCAAGTAGAATCCAAAATCAAAATACATCATATATACATATTATTATTTTTGTAAGTATTTTTATGATTATAAAAATACTTATTTTAATCATTTTTGTTATTTTTTATTTTTGAATTGGAATTAGTATGTAATATATTATTTATAATATTATACTGATTTTTATGGGAATTTGAATATAAAGAAAACATATAAAATAAATAGAACAATTAACACGTATATACAATAATTAAAGATTGTATTTATTTATAATAATTATCCTTAATTATTTATAAGGTGTCTAATGTTAATTATAATTAGTTATTTTTTAATTAACTAAATTTTCTAAGATAGATGGTTAAATATTCGAAATAACGTTGATGAATCCAAAATTCATCACCTTTCCATACCTCATTGCCTCATCAGCGACCCTGCTAGCCGCCACCAAGTGGCCCATTGCCCTCGTGCAGCGTACCCCTCTCTCCACGTCTCATAGTGTATGGCTCTGTGTCATTATTCTTCCTCTATTATATGCTATATATCTTGCAATGTGATGGCTTTCTCCACGGAGCATGTGAAATGTGTGGGTTTTATGAGTGTCATCTCCCTACCAATGTCATGATCAAATTCTAGTCCAATGAGTTGAACTTCAACAACATCACCTTGAAGAATTACGCAGTGTGTACATGCTTCACTAATCTCTCATCTATCTGAACATGATGTAATATCCCCTTCTTTACGGCGATAATGCAACCATCTTGCAATCTATTTTAAATTTAAAAAAAATTGATTTGGTAACAAAAAAATTACCAAATACTTTCGTAGTTCATTTCAGTATGCATGTACATCTTCCTATCAAAATATCCTCGAACGGTGGGTGTGTTGTAATCGAAGAACAACAGTCTACGGTACCAGCTCCATCTGTAAATTTGGAAATAAAATTATTGTTGATACAAATCAAAGAAATATAATATCATTTTTCTCATAACAATGAATGCATGGACAATAAATTACAAGACATAAATGGAATGTTGTTTACCTTATATTATGTATATGAAATGGGGTAGAACAAAAAAATGAAAGGTTGAAAAATTAAAAATAGGTGGATTGTCTCTATAAGTGTGGTTTAGATATTTCCTTCTATTATGTCCTCTTATAATGCACAACTCATACTTGTTAACATTGGGCGTTGCATGTCTCCTATTTCGGGAATTATGGTTGTCTTCGTGACAAGTCCCACGTTGTAGTGATATGATTCATTCTCGTAAATCCATTTCATTGTGTACCCATTTAAGTTTCCTTTTTTTGAACTTTGACCAATTATCTTTGTCTCCAACGGATAGAATATTCCTTCATAAATGCTCAATTGACTATGCCACGTGTACCACTGACCCATATACTCTTTCATGTCAATATTGAGGTGTGACAAGATAACATATTTATGCGAGAAAGAGATTCTGTGAATTTTTTGCTTTTGATAAGTGCAAGATAAATCATTAACAAAAATAGTGTGTTTCTTCCCTCCTTTCAGACCAAACTGTGTGATATGTTAACATGTTAGGATCTCATTAAAATGTAGGATAGCTCCCTCATGCGAGTGATGCGGTGGCTATGTCTTCTAAGCATCCAGGACTTCAACATTCAATTGTGTTGTTGGTGAATAGATCACCATGGACTACATGGGATAATACTTCATCGTGTCGTTCATAAAAATACCTGATACAATTGTAATAAGTCCTCTAAACTAAATCTGCCACCGCTAGACATCTTGCATATTTCAATAAGGTGTTATATCACTCAAAAAAAAGTTGTAAGTGGTGTATGCAAAATGGTGGCTACCATCAAAAGATATACTCAACTGCTCTTTAGGACAGTTATGTGTATCGAACCACTTCGGATCATTCTCGTCCATTTGCTTCAATTTCTCCATGTAGGCATCCCACTTCCTTTGTGAGTAGACCTTCCAAGCTCTCATAACCATACGCTTTAATATCTTATTTTTGTGAACATCATTGAAGTTGCTAGCAATATCACCTAGGTAAAATCGCCAATACAAGTACGGAGGTTGAAACTCAACTTTTATACTACACATGGCATCATGAATACCGAGAGCATTGTCTGATGTGACACATATTGGACCCTTAAGATCCCCAAAAACATAAAGATGATTCCTCTCTAGAAATTAGGACCAATTTAGATCATCCTCCTCATTCATGAATGTGAATGCAAGTGAGAGGATGTGGTTAGTTGTGTCGCATCCGCATGCAACGGGGACCTTTTGCATGTACCAGCCATACATATTTGTGCCATAAACATTGATAACATACCAACAATTTCTCCACATAATGATGCATGGGCAAAATACCCAGAAGGCCATTTCAAACACTTTCTTCCCCCCAGCCACTACATCCCCATTAAGGACTGTCAGGACATAGATGTTTCCAATGCTTAAAATAAGTAAGACAGCTCATTGTACGATAAGGCCAAATCATCATATAATGTCATTATTCACTATCAATTATAGATATCTCATATAGTACAACAAGCCTAAGAAATACCCCATTGTTGAGAACGACTTTCAATGAGGGTCAGCTAACCAAACACAGTTTGTGTCGTTGTAGTGACCCCTCACAAAAATCAACTCAAACAATAATTAACCCACAATATAGATCAAGCAGTGCAAAATAAAATGTGGAATAAAAATTTATTCTAACTCTACAAAGTGGTGTATAGATGTAAGTATGTAGAGTATCGAACACATTGAGCAAACGTAATAGACTTTACATAAGATTGTCCTTCTCTTATCTTTTTATTGTCTTTCTGTGGGGGTTTTTTATTATATTTTTTATGGATTTTAATTTTTATATATTTTTAATTATTTTTAATTTCAAAATTTTATTATATTTTATGATTTTTAATTTATTTTGAATTTTTAAAAGATAAAATATAGATATAAGTAGTAATATATAATATAGGCTAATAAATAATTAAAAAAGGAATAATAAAATGGTTTTACAATTTTTATAATTTACCTTTTTTGTGATTTTTTAGATACTTTTGCTAATTTTTATATATTTTTTAAAGTAAAAAATCCAAAAATAGGGATTAAATAAATAGGCTGAATTGATTTGAGGTTTAAAAATAGAAAAAGGCCTCAAAATTTCCCAAAATCAAATATATAATAAATAATATAAATAAAATTCATGAATAGAAAGAATTAATTTTGGATTTATACAAGATTTTTTTATATCTTTTATAAGGATTTTGGAGCTTTTTAATTTTTTATCATTTTATTTTTTTTATTTTTAGGGATTTTTGGTGGAGAGGCATAAAATACATGAAAAAACAAACATTATTTTTTGGTAATTTTAAAATACGAATTTATATTTTTTTTAATCTTTAAGTCAAATAGGGGCAAAATATGCCATTTTTTTTAATAAATAAGAAAAATGCCTAAAATGCAAAACTAAAAATATAATGAAAGAGCATGCAAGCACGCACTTAACCCTAATTTTTCATAATTCTTGAATCGTGGATGTTATTTTTAGAAAATATAAAACAAATAGAAAAATAGTTGAACGATATGGATATATTTGCAATTTAAATATAAGTCAGGGCTACAATGCAAAATACTAAAAGTTTTAACTAATATTTAATATTTTATAATTAAAACCTAAATACAAAAACCTATGAGGGGTTACACGCAAAATTCCCTGCTCACGAGGGACGAATTGTGAGTTGAGTTGGACTGGACCTAATTGCAATACAAAAAAGTTTAGGGGTCTCCTTGCAAATATCACAAAGTATTAAACGGTCTAACTAATTTATATGGCTAAATAAAAGTACAATGAAACCCATGGTAAAAATGAAATTTACCCCCTAATGTGCAACAGATCGAGTGGTTAAGGATGGATTACTTGATGCATGGTATGCTCACAACGTGCGACGATGATTCGACCGCGGATGGAGATTAGATCCCCCGATGGGATCCGTCGATGGAGGTTCTGCGCACCCGACGGTTCCTGCTAGCATGGGCAAAGGGCGATAATCGGACGGTGAGGAGGTGGTCTGCAAGAATGGAGGAGGAACTCGTCGCGGACAAACTTCGATCTGGTGAAGCTTTCGTCTCCGGTCACCTACAGTGTCGTCGATGGGCTCTACACATTCCTGTTGTCGCCTTTTGTTTCCCTGATCCTTCAAGCAGGTCCAGAGCTCAAGTAGCGATCCCTGGAGGTTAGTATCTCTATCGAAGGACCTGGGGCTTCTTCTAGAATCAAACATCCCTCAAACGGGCTCTTCAGGGCCTGCAAGAAAAATAGAGAGAATGGCAATGCTCAGGGGAGGTCCCTAGTGTTATTGGTGGTAGGTCTGGGTGAAATAGAAGGGGGTGGTCAAGGTCCTATGAAGGTGATGAAGTTGGACCTCGGGTAACCAAATCTGAGCAGATCTGGGTAGAAGGTGAGGCGTGTATGGTGGTGAAGGAAGGGGTATGGAAGTGGAGTGGTTGACAGGAGGCGGAAGACAAAACCAGTTGGAAAAAGATAAATAATGAAAAAAATAAGAAATGAATTAATTAAATAAAATATATTAAATGAAAATGTTTATTATTTTATGTAGTATTTTAATATAATTTTATTTATTTTTATGGATTTATTTATTACAAGTTACTTTTTACTAGTTAAAGTATCGGTATATTTACAAATGTATTACTAATTTTAATTTTTATTTTTGCATTTAGGATTTTATTATTTTACCTACATAATTTATATAATTATAACTTATTTAAATATACGTGAATAAATTTTTATTGTAATTTCCTGAGTTTATTTGCACACTAAATTAAATATAAGTATTAATTATATATGGATAAGTATAGTGTATTCGCTTATGTATTCTTGTATAGTATTTTGTTTTATTATATTTTTATGGTTTTATTTTATTCAAAATATGTACATATATTATAAAGGGTATTTACAAAACTATAAGAATAAAATATGAAGAGTAAATAAAATGAATATTTTATTCATGTATATGGTACAATAAGGGTCCAAAACCTAAGTTTCGCATCTTAACTCCAAATGAAATGAAACCACCTTAATCAAATAGTTATTGAAAGCTATATACAACTAAAGGTATTTGGTTGCATTTTGATATAATAAGGAGAAGGTACATGTTTGGGAAATTTGGATTTTGGATCTTATTTGAGAATAAAATATACAATGTGTATTATTTTTGTGTAAAGTAACTTTTTTATTTTTCTATGTATTTTTATCTACAACTTTCATGTATAAAGTTTCTTTATTTTAGGTATAAATGATAGAGAATAAAATGGATCCCAAAAATGAGTTATTGAAAAATGAATGTTAATTATCTAATATAATGATATATACATGCATCTTGCTAGGGTTTAAAGGCTAAAATGAAAGAATAAAGTTGATGAAATGGAGATTGATCACCCCCTATACTTTCCTTTGCTAGTCCCTAGCAAACGTTTATGCCTATAAGTGCAGAAAAAGAAAATAAAGAAAAGAAAATGAGAGAACTTGGATTGATTTATCTTTCAAACTTGTCTTCATAAAATCAAAGTTTGGAGCTCAGCTGGACATTTGAAAGTTAAGCTTGGTTGGAACTTTAGTGGAATAGATTTAAAACACAACATCATCTGAGAATTACAAAACTCTGCTCAAGTTTTCTCAATAGCCAGGTCAGAATAAGTCAACTCATACTCAAACCCTTATGATCATGAATTTATCTTGGACGGTGTATGTGATATGTAGTTGTCCTCAGTTGAAGTAGTAAAAGTCAGTCTTCTCCAACATGGTGACCCAAATTCCCCAATACAACAACTCTTTTCTTGAGAAGTGAGGTATTCCCTTCTAAGTTCAAGTACAACCAGCTCAAGAAGAGGAGGTTGAGAGAATAATGGATGGTATCTAGTGTAGCTACCTATCCTAAGATGCTTGACCAATGTAGTCAAGTCATTCAGCTACAGGATTACATATGTATGACTTTGAAGCTCAAGCTTCCTTATTCATTATACAAATATATACATACTCCATCAAGCATTTTATTTTCATTCAGGCAATTCTACTTTTTTGGAGTTTTTGATTTTGCTTTTTTTGAATACTATATATAATAACATTTACATATGGACTTTTTACTCTTGAGCTAGTAGACTATCCCTCTTTTCAAGCATTATTGCAACACACAACTTATGTCTTTATACCTATTCTCTACTTGATCGGTGATAACACGGATTTTGCGAGGGTTTAAAGTAGTCTACACAAGGCAAGAACTACAGTGTCGTTGAAGCAACCGTTCACGAAACCCGGGTCAACCAACAATTAACTCGCAATAAATGATTAAGCAGTAAATGCAAATAAGGAGCTAAAATTTATTATAACTCTACAATGGATGTGTATAGTGTGCAAGCATGTAGAGGGTCGATCATAGGGAGCAAACTAGATAGATTGGGCAAGTGAATGCAAAATGAGATTGTGAGCTCTTTGTCTATATGTTCTTCTTTGCGGATTTTTATTTTTAATTTTTTGTATTTTATTTTTTATTTTGTTTTTAATTTTTTGTTTTTATATTTTCTTTTTAGATTTTTATATTTTTATATTTCCTTTTATTTTTATAAATATAATATAGTGTATAATAGCACATATAAAACATATACTAATATATATATAAATATTAACAAAAATATTCAAAATAAAGGAAATAAAATATTTTTGGGTTTTAAATATTTTTTATTATTTTTGCAATTTCTTAGGAAATTTGCTAATTTTTATAAATTTTTAAAGTCAAAAATCCACTAAAACATGGATAAAATAAACATTCGAAATCGAAATGGAAATTAAAATAAAAATTAAGTCCAAAATTTTCCAAATCAATTTTAATAGTTAAATAACAGCATAAATAAAATAATAAAATAGAAAATAATATTTTTGGGATTTTTCAAAATTTTATAGATTTGTATAAATGTTTTTGGGTCTTTTTATTTTTTAGGTTTTTTTCTATTTAATAATTTTGGGTCTGAAGGTTAAAAATAAATAAACAAATAAAATACGTTTTTTGGGGAATTTTTAGAAATGACTTTATATCTTTTGGAATTTTGTAAGTCAAACAGGGGCTGATAGTGGTCTTTTTTACTTTTTATAAAATAGGGAAATTTCATAAAATGAATATTTAAAAATATGTCATGAATCTACAACATATCAGGACCTAATCCCTATTTTGGATGAATTTAGGAGCACAAATGCTATTTATAAAAATTATATAACATATACAAAATTTGTTGATCTGGCAAGGATGTAATTACAATTTGAGATAAACTAGAGGTCCACTATGTAGTTACACAAAAATATATACAAATCAGTTCAATTTTAAGTACTAAAAATGTATTTACAAAAATCACGAGGGCCTTCCAGCAAAAAGCATGTCTCACGTGTACGAACACTTGAGCTTCGCAGGCAAGGGACCAAAATGATATAAAAAGAAAGTTAAGGGTTCCTTACACAAATTGTACCAAATTTTCTAAACTATTTAATTAATTTACATAACTATGAAATAAAGATACAAAAAATGGGGGTGAGGTGTGTAAATTACCACCAAAGAGGCGTGATCATGTGGTAGAGCTTGCCCCACTTGAATATATGTCGCCACAAGAGCTTGTGATACCCCTTCATGGATCAGCACCCACAACTAGAAAGCGGATCAGATATGATGGTCAATGAAGGCACAGATCCAATCGTTGGCGTCTAATCTAGGCGATACTTGAAATCTAATGGCAAGGAAACCTCCAGGACGAACTGGTGAAGAACACTGGGAGGACTTCAAATGGTTGCACCTCCTCATTTCATAGATGTAGGTAGCTTCTGAGGCGGCTCCAAGGTTCCTAGAAGGACTCTTGAGATGGCAGGAGGATCTGGGGCTCAGTGGTAGAGCCATGGGTATCAAAGAAGCAAGCTCGCCTCCTGGAGCGCTTTGCAAGCACAGTTTATCCCCCAAAAGGGGTCCTCTGGCTTTCACTCCTGCAGTAAAAGACAGGGAACTAGGGCGGTGTGTTTGCGGGGTGGTGCGAGGTGGCAAATTGCGAAGAAAACGAACAGATCACAACGAAATAGAGGGTGGCCGGAGTGGAGCTCCGATTTGGTATTTAGGCAAAATCTAAGCCAAACACATGCTTAACATACATACAATCACATTAAACTAAACCTAACGCTAATGCTTACACTAAAAAGCGTGTAAAAATAACCTCGAATGGTCAAGGACCATGAGATGCGTAAATCGACGATGAGGTTCGTCGGATGTGGTTGGGAACGCCCCCACCTTAATCCTTCCTCGTTAGGAAGTGTCGGGCTCTCCTCCTGTCACAAGGAGCTCCACTGGATGCTCTTTGTGGGGTCAAAACAAGGGGAAGCAAAACTAAATTCAAAAGGGGTGGAAGAGATGCATATGTACAGGGTGATGGAGTGGTGAACTTTGAGGAAGAATCACTGGAGCATCGAAGCTACTCTGCCCTAGGAGATGGGCAGGTGTGGATCTGGGATGTATAAGGAAGATTTTCTATGAAGGGTCAAATCTCCCTTGAGCAATGCATTGTTGCGGAAAAAAACGAGAAGAGAGGGGAAAGGTAGTAATGTCTGATTAGTAGCCTGGGGAGAAGAGTTGACCTGGGTCAACTCTTGACTCCGCCTAGTTGGTCCACGTGGACCAACTAGAAAAAAGGTTAGTGAAAATTATTCGTATATTAGTTAATAAATAATAAGTGATTTTATTAAATTAAAGTTATAAATTAAAAAATGTTTCTTATTTTCTGTAGCATTTTATTATTATTTATTGACCTTTTTATTTACAAGTTAATTTTTAGGGGTTAATTATAGGTATATTTTCCTATGTTTTGAGTATTTTGTTTTTATTTTGTATTTTTTATTATTATTTTATTTTAATATTTTATATATTTATAACATAATTTTTCATATACATAAATATTTTTTTATTATTTTTTGGTATATTATACACACTTCAATAAACCGGACTATTTATTATATAGGTATAAGTATAGGTATTTCATTTATACATTTTTATGTTTCATTTTATTTTAGTGTTTCCTTTATTGTTTTATTCCAGTTTTAATATGTACATATATTGTAAGCAATATATAAAAAATTATAAAAATTAAAATTATAAAAATAATAAAGAATAAATAAAATGATTATTTTAATCGGGTACATTGTACAATAGGGTTTCGAAACCTAACTTTTACACCTTAACTCCAAAAATGTGAAACCCTCTTCATTAAATAGCTTATTAAAAGCTATATACAATTAAAGTCATTTTGATATATTTGAGTTTTTATTTGAGAGATATGTGCCTCGGAAGTTGGGATTTTGGAATCTTATTCAGACAATATATTTTACACTATATATTATTTTTGTATGAACTCAATTTTGTATTTTTTTATATTTTATTATCTACAACTTTCATGTACAAAATTTCTTTATCTAAGGTATAAAAAGTGGAAAATAAAATAGGTCCCAAAAATGAATAAATCATGAATAAATAAATGGGACTTCTTATTGTATTTTGGCATGTATCTCGCCTTACTTTATTCCTTGTCAACCTAATCATCGAGATGCCTAGGTCTCGAGGTTTAGGGTCATAAAATATTTTTGATATTTTATTCTTTTTGTTTCTTTATTCTATAATTTTGTCATTAAAAACAATATTTTCAACAATGTATGAATTTAACTTATGCAAATTAAGGGTATTTACATGCATTTACTAGGATTTTAAGGCCAAAATGATAGATAAAGGTGATGAAATGGAGACTCATTGCCCCCTATACTTGCCTTTGCTATTTCCTAACAAACACATATGTAATAAGTGTAGAAAAAGAAAAAGAAAGAAGGTGGATTGAATTTAGTTTTCAAATCGTTTTCACAAAATCAAAGTTTGGAGCTTAAGTTGGACCTTTAGAGTTTTAGTGCAGGATGGGAATCAACTTTGAAACACAATAGCCTTCGAGAATCCCAAAACTCGGCTCAAGCCCCCTCAATATCCAGGTTGGAATACTTCAACTCATACGTAAACCCTTATGACTATGAATCTGACTTGTACAGTGTATGTGATAGTCTCCCCTTAACTGAAATGAGAAAGAGATTGACTTCTCTAGCATGACAACCCAGTGATTCCCCAATCCAACAGCTCCTTCTTCGAGGAGTGGGGTATTCCCTTCTAAGTTTAAGTGACAACCAGCTCAAGAGGAGGAGGTGAAGAGAAGAATGTACGGTATCCAGTGCAGCTACCTATCCTCGGATGCATGACCAGTGTAGTCAAGCCATCCAGCTGCAGGCACACAAGGTATGACTTTGAAGTTCAAGCTTGCTTATTGACTATACAAATATATACACTCCTGTGGGTATTTTATTTTCATTAAGGCTTGTCCATTTTTTTGGAATTTTTTTCTCTTCTTTTTGAAATACTATATACAGTAGCATTTACATAAGGAGTTTTTCCTCTTGAGCCAGTAGACTATCCCTCTTTTGAAGCTTTATTTCAACCCACATTCTCTTGTCTTTAGACGTATCTGCCACTGGACGGGTTGGGGTGCACTTCCCTCCCTAGATGAGGGCAAATGTTTCCATTTGTGTGTGTCTCATACTGGTAAATCCAATCCCCTCACCACTTTAACTGAGTTGAGACAAGTGAAAGGTGCAGGTGTCCAAGTTAGGTCATTATCGACAAGAGCCATGTGTATGCTCTGAAATACTCTACTTAGGTAGTCAAGAATACATTGAACCAAGTCTCGTGATTCTCAATAAGTCAACTAGACCTGAAGTACCTCAATTCCAGCTCCTATAAGTTTCCTGATATTAGGTAGATTTAAGGTCCAACCAAGCTCCAATCTTCAGATTTTACTTAGACTTGTTCAATTATCAAACTCAATCCGAAAAATACGAATGTTATGAAAATGCTATGCGAGAAAATATTTTTATGATGTAATTTTCAAAGTTTTGGTCATTTATGGGTTTTAAAAAATATGATGCATGTGCAATTTTTTAGCATTTTTTCAACAATATTTTGCAAACGTTTTTAGTATTTTAGATTTTGCAAATATTTTTGTGATTGTTGAAAACAAAAGATTTTGGATAAAAATTAGGTACACATATTTACATGTGGATGCATCTTATATTTACAAGAGTTGGGTTTTTAAGAATTTACAATGGATGAGTGATCCATTTTATATTATGCACATATATTTAATAAACAATTTTATTATGATGCATATATTCCTCAAACTTATTTGAAAAATCATTTTACAAGAAATTTTGAAAACCATAGTCTAAAATAAATTTTACAAATAATTTTTACAAATGTTGACACACATTTGAAAATCATTTTGCAAAAGTTTTTCAAACAGTATATATAGATTTTTTAAATATTTTTACAACCATTTTCCAAACATTTACAAATAGTTTTTCAAATATTTGTATTTCACACAAAAAACGTAAATTTTTCAAACAAAAATACTGTTACACACAGGTTGAAAATATCTAAAAAAATATTTTCCAAATAGTTTTCAAAAGATTTTTCAAAAAAAATTCAAACATTTTGCAAAAAAAATTTACATGATTTATTAATCAGTATATAAAAATTTTTGAGGAATAATATGCATCTTTTTAAAATGATTTTAATGAATTATAATAGGTATATGTATAGTATTTTAGACATATTTATTATTATTAAAAATACGAAAGTACAAGTTATGGCTAAAGTATATACACAGTACATACGACCCCCTTATACTTAGCTTGAGCTATGTCCTCATAGATCAAAGAGAAAAGAAAAGACATAACTCATACTGAGGATAATAGAAAAGTCTAAATAATAAACGAATAGAGTAAAGAATGAATGAGAAGTTGATCGTCCCCCTAAACTCGGGATCAAATAATCTTAAGTACAGTAGACTGTACACAAAGCAGGGAGGGTCAAGGGTGGGAATGAACAGATCGTACTCAAATTGTCTCCCCCTATACTTAGGGTAAAATATCCTTAAGTATAAACAAGAATAGGATACAGTGGAGAGGATCAAAGAATGAAAGACTCAGGATGCACACCGCCCTATACTTAGGACAGAGTATGTCCTAACTATAGAAGACTGATAAACATGGGCGACAACTTTTTGGTATAAAAAGAAAAATGAATAAGAAAGGGAAAAAAGATAGATGAAGATAAAAGAAAGAGATCGGAGAGAATGTATGCATAACTCCCCCTATACTTAGAGTAAAAAAAGTCCTAAGTATAGGAAACAAAAAGAGTGATGAAACGGAATGAAGAACAAACACTCGGCTCGTCTACCCCCCCCCCCCCCCAATACTTAGGACAAAGTACGTCTTAAGCAAGACACACACGAAAGTGGAGTGGATGAGAAAAATTGTGTATGGACAGAAGTAAATGAATGCGAATATACAACAAAGTGGATGTACACATAATCAAGAAGGTAGAAAGCGACCCTTCTTATGGGATCGTTGAGGAATGGATCTGACAAGATGCAGGTAGATATCAGGGTCCACAATGGATGGAAGGGATCAGGATCAACCTGGTGAAGAGCCTCAATATTCACAGAGTGAGAAGGCACATACGGGTCAGTGGAAGAAGTATGGCTTGATCCGGTCTTGGGTGTCTCGTAGATGCCAAAATGAAAAGGGACGAACTCATCATCAGAAGAAGTAAGTTAAATGTCATCCTACAAGGTCTCTCATAGGTTAAAACCAAAAGGAACAAACTCATATGTGGAAGTAATTCAATCATGTTTGTCCTCTACAGTCTCAACCGGATCATCATTCTCATAAAAAGGCCTGAATTTCTGGATAAAAGCAACAACATCGAATTCAGCCTTATCAATCTCATCAACATCTGACCTCCACTCATAGGTCTCAATCATGTAAATCTCGCGGATGTCATCAACACATCGCCAAGTTCTAGAAGAAGGAACGCCAAGGTCTTTGCTTTCTAGGTTTTCCTATTTGGAGAGGAATTCTCGGGTCTCAGCGGAATCCAATATACAGTAAAAGTCTCTGATCATCTCATCAAGGTCATAGTGCTCGGGGTCAGCCAAGATAGGTGTGGTCACATGTGCAGGACACTGATCGGCAGTAGGTGCGGTAATGATCATCTCGCTCTCGTCGACAGGACCGAAGCAAATCTCTCCTGATCCATAATCTAATGACCCTCGTACAGGCGAGAAAGGGTTGCCCCACGATGATTGGAGAATGCTCCCCGGTGGAGATATCCATGGGAAATATGACATAATCTATAGTGTAGCTCATGCCCTGAATCCAAATGACAGTGCTTTCTAGAATACTTTTCGACCTCTTGATAGATCCATCAGCAAACTGAACGATCATCCTGGTTTTCTTAGAGACCCTAAGTGAACAGATTGTACCAACGAGAAGGGTATGATGCTAATCGAAGCACCACTGTTAAGGAGAGTGTAATCACAAGTATGGTCAGAAATGGTGCATCGGATCAATGGGGTAGCTATGTTCCTTTTACTAGAAAATGGACGGTGGGTGATGGCATGGGCAGTGTCCATGATCAAGATATGATGCTCAGATCTGCTCCTCAGCTTTCTCTTCTTGGGTTGAGGAGTAGATAATTGGTCATGGTCTGGTGAAGTGGGGATTTAACGATCTCATGAATGATGGACACCACTTTACGTTCATTCAATATTTTTTAAATTTGTAGACCTCCTCCATACAAGTGAGGAGATCATAATCAACATATATACAAGGACGATGGAGAGAAGTCTGTACAGTGTCGTCTTCGGGGTCAAGGATGGGATAGGGTGTGAATGGATGTGTGGTTAAAGGGTCTGGCATGTGGGCCCTCTCCTTACAGTCTGAATCGGCAAGAAGTCTCCCTAAATCTTTTGTATTTTTAATTTTTTTCTCATTTTGGCAATTGCAAGCTCTCATGGGAATCCTCAAATGAATCCATGTCATTGAATAGTGGAGCAACATTCTGGTTCTCATTCAAACTAGTACGATCGTCAATCCTCGAATTCATATGCTCCATTAATCGGGTCAAGGTCTCAAGTGCGGATACCATGAAAGGTGCCTCCAACAGATCAGTTTCGGGTGGATGTGAAGGTGGAAAATCTGAGGGTGGATGTGGATAAAATCCGAGGACTGAAACTCTGGCTAAGGTGGGTATGTACAAAAATCATGAACAAATCCTCCCGGAAAAAGGGAGGTGTACCGGGTGTAGGGTACGAGGGATCCACAAAGTCCGGATAAAAAGCGCTCTAGTCGAACATCTCGAAACAAAAGGAAAATGACCATGAGAGCACAATGGTCAAATTAAGAAATGTGAAGAAAAAGGCGTAAATGCGTAGAGAAGATCGGGTATGCACACAAGCAAACACAGACAAACGCATTCAAGACCCTCAATTCACCTACTTAACTCAGTGAAGATCGTGAAAGTTTGGTCTTTTATCTTGACTATTTTAGAGTAAGGTGAGAAGTCAAAAATTGTACAATCGCTTAGGAAGGCTGAATGGGATTTGCGTACTAGTCCTTAATGTGTACGTGAGCAATTTAAAACAAAGACAATGAGGGGATTACTCACCCCAAGACAATGATGTTTCTTTTTATTCTATTTTAGGGTCAAGTAGTTTTAACAGTACCAATTTTATTGATTACCGCTTTTTGGATTTTTAATAAGAATGCACGCACCTATCAAGGAGTCAATTCTTTTTAAGAACTTTATGTGGTCAAAATAAGAGGGAGAGTCGAAAAAGCAACGCGAGGTGAAAATGATGATGTATGCAAAAGAGAAATGCTCATCTTGCCTCCAGCAATCTATATGCAAGGATGCTAAGTAGAACTGAAACCTATTGCAATCGATGAAATCACCCTAGATACAGAAATTTATATTAACGTGAAGAACCAATGCTAATGATTCATAAGAGAACCTAAGGGTCCGGTCTTGGAGTCTCCTCGGAGCCCACCACAATAAATCTTGCAGGCGTTGTATGGAGGATTCTCGCGGTGCATGGTTCCAAGACTAAGTGGAAGCAATTCAAAATCTGACTAAGTCCAAACAAAAGCTATAGGAGCATGCAATGGTTATTATATGTTTGGCCTTATTCTATCGACAAGAAATTATAATACTAAGGCTCAATCACACAAATTAAAGAAAACAAAATCGGGAAACAAATGGAAAAAAGGTGAAAAACATTAAAAAGATGATGAGCCCCCAAGGGAACAATTCCTCAGGCACTAGATCTCGTGAAGTGTCGTGGAGTATCCTGGAGAGTCATGTTTATTACAATAAATGTGTCTCTCACTTGAATTATGCAAATAAATGCAAAAATAAATGCACAAAAATTTTATCTTCAAAATTGTTCCATGTCCTTCTTTGATGCTCGATCAAAGTCACCTCGCGGGGTGCACAGGTGTTCCAAGAAGAGCTCCTCCCTCGATCTGTGTTCCTCTCACAAATCTAAAGAAGAAAGTGTTTAGACAATTCAATAATATCAAATAAATAGGAAAATAAATGAAGAAAATATATAGACAAATAAATCACAATCAACCAAAATCAATCTGTGCGTAGTTGCTCACCATCAACGGTGCCATTTGATAACACGGATTTTGGAAGGGTCTAAAGTAGTCTACACAAGGTGAGAACTACAATATCGCTGAAGCGACCGCTCACGAAAACCGGGTCAATCAACAATTAACCTGCAATCAAAGAATAACAAAGAAAAGAATATGTGGAGATAAATTTATTGTAACTCAACAATGGATGCGTATAATGTGCAAGCATGTATTGGTCAATCACAGGGAGCAAACTAGAAAGATTGGGCAAGTAAATGCAAAATGAGATTGCGAGCTCTTTGTCTATATGTTCTTTTTTGTGGGTTTTTATTTTTAAGTTTTGTATTTTATTTTTGTTTTATATTTTTTTATTTTGTTTTAATTTTATTTTTATATATTTTTATATATTTTGATTTTTATAAATACAATATAGCTATATCAGAGTATATATACAATATATACTAATATAGATATAAATATTAATAAAAATAGTCAAAATAAAGGAAATAAAATCTTTTTGGGTTTTAAAAAATCTGCTTTTGTGATTTTTTGGACATTTTGCTAATTTTTATATATTTTTAAAGTAAAAAGTACACTAAATAGGGATAAAATAAATATCGAAAATTGAAATGGAAATTAAAAATAAAAAATTAAGTCTAAAAATTTCCGAATAAATTTTAATAGTTAGATAATATCATAAAGAAAATTATAAAATAGAAAATAATATTTTTAGGATTTTTTAAAATTTTATAGATTTTTATAAAGGGTTTTAGTTCTTTTTTATTTTTATATAGTTTCCTTTTCTCTTTTAGTGATTTTTGGTCTGAAGGTTAAAAATACATAAATAAAAAATATATTTTTTTGCGAATTTTTAGAAACAATTTTATATTTTTTTGTAATTTTGTAATTCAAACATAGGCTGATATTGTTCTTTTTTATATTTATAAAATAGGGAAATGTCCTAAAATGAAGATTTAAAAATGTGGCAAGGATCTACAACATATCATGAGCTAATCCCTATTTTTGCATGAATTTAAGAGCAAAAATGCTATTTATAAAAATTATAAAACAGACCAAAAATTGTTAAACCGACAGTGATGTAACTGCAATTAGATATAAACTTGAGGTTCATTATGCAATTACACCAAAATATATACAAAGCAATTCAATTTTTAAGTACTAAAAATATATTTAGAAAAGCACAAGGGCTTTCCTGCAAAAAACCAGGCTCACGTGTATGAACACGTAAGCTTCGCTGATAAGGGACCAAAAAGATATAAGAAGAAAGTCAAGGGTTTCTTTCCTAAATTGTACCAAAGCTTCTAAACTATTTACTTAATTTATAGAACTATAAAATCAAGATAAAAAATAGGGGCAAGGTGTGTAAATTACCCCCAAAGAGGCATGATTGTGCGATAGAGTACGTCCCACTTGAACATGTGTTGCCACATGAGCCTGCGATACCCCTTCGCGGATCAACGCCCACGATTAGAACGTGGCTTGGATCTGATGGTCAATGAAGGCACGGATCCAACAGTTGGCATCTAATCTGAGTGGAAATTGAAATCCAACGGCAAGGAAACCTCTAGGATGAATTGGTGAAGAATTCCGCTTGGGAGGACTTCAAATGGTTGTACCTCCTCGCTCCGAAAATGTAGGTAGCTTCTGAGGAGTATCCGAGGTTCCTGGAAGGAATCCTGAGTTCTAGGAGGTGGCTGGAGGATTTGGGGCTCAGTGGTAGAGCCCTGGGTATCAGAGAAGCAGGCCGGCCTCCTGGAGCGCTTTGCAGGCACAATTCATCCCCCAAAGGGGGTCCTCTAACTTTTCACTCTTGTAGCAAAAGATGGGGAACCAGAGCGATGCGGTTGCAAGGTGGTGTGAGGTGGCAAATGGCGGAGAAAATTATGGCTAGAGCAGAGCTCCGGCTTGGTATTCAGTCAAAATATAAGTTAAACGCATGCTTAACATACAAACAAACACATTAAACTAAACCTAATGCTAATTCTTACACTAAAAATATCAGAAAAATAACATTGAATGGTCAAGGACCATGAGATGCGTACCTCGATGGTGAGGTTCGCCGGAGGTGGTTGGGAACGCCACCTTGATTCTTCCTTGCTGCGAAGTGTTAGGCTCTCCTTCTGTCACAAGGAGATCCACGTGGATGCTCTTCAAGGGGTCAAAACAAGGGGAAGCAGAACCAAATTCAAAAGAGGCAGAAGAGCTGCATATGTACATGGTGATGGAGTGGTGAACTTCGAGGAAGAATCTGGGAGTGTCGAAGCTACTCTACTCTAGGAGATGGGTAGTATGTACAAGGAAGATTTTCTATGAAGGGTCAAATCTCCCTCAAGAAACACATCATTGCAGAAAAAATCGAGAAGAGTGGGGAAAAGGCAGGACTGTTAGAACAGTATCCTGGGGAGAAGAGTTGGCCTGGGTCAACACTTGACTCCCCCTATTTGGTCCACATGGACCAACTAGAAAAAAGGCTGGTCAAAATTATTGGTAAATTAGTTAATAAATAATAAATGATTTTATTAAATAAAAGTTATAAATTAAAAGAATATTTCTTATTTTCTACAATATATTATTATTATTATTATTTATTGAACCTTTTATTTACAAGTTAATTTTTAGGGGTTAATTATAAGTATATTTAGCTATTTTGGGTATTTTATGTTTATTTTCTATTTTGTTAGTATTTTATTTTATTATTTTATGTATTTATAACTTATTTTTATATACATAATTATATTTTTATTATTAAAAAAAAGGCTATGTGGATATCTGACTCGATCAAGGCGACCAGGCCAGGGGCAATGCTGGCCGAGGTTAGTCGTAGTAATATATTAGAGGGCAATTTAGGTCGGAAAGAGTATATAGAAGTGAATGAGTAGGGCTAGCGATTCGTATGATGTCAATTAGAGAGGACATCAGAAGGGGAGCTGGGTCCTCGGACATCGGGGGCCCATGGGGGGAAGGGCCTCGGGGGGAGCTCTGGCTATCGCGAATATTCTCATGCTTTCGTCAGCCCAGAAGATGCTAATCAGTCCCACAGGCGAAGACTCGACTACACAATGAATTAAGACGCACGGAACCGAGATTTCAAGAAAGTAGAGGGAGGAAGAAAGAAGGCAAAAAGAGCAAAGGACTCTTTCCGCCCAAGCGCATCCGACGCCGGACTTTTCCAGTTAAGAAAGCAGCTGCCGACAACTGCTAGTTCATAAGATGGCCTTTGGCCTAAGTTATCTAGAATCATAGTCCCAGGGAGGACGCTTCCTGCTTTCGTGATGACGAAGGCTACGACTTTCACACAAGTGAGAGTCATTCTCAGGTACAGGCAATAAAACACGGGCCAGAAGACTAAACCGCAAGTGAGTCGGATGGCAAAGCAGAGGTGCTAGTGGGAAAAGCTAAGTGACAAAAAGCCAACAAGCATTCATTATATATGAGATGTGCTAAGATATGACACATCGCCGAAACAAGAACTTCACAAGAAGCCGACAATGATCTTTGGCCGCTCATTATTCCAAATATAGCCGACAATGCATTTTCTCATTATTGAGATTCGAAGCTGGACTATTCTTCAAAAAACAAGCTGACAAACAAATAAGTCACCCAGCCTCTTCTTTGATCCCTTTCCTGAGGCTATAGTATATAGTCTGAATAATGTTTGAGAAACCCAGGAAACGTGAGAGCAAGGGATCACCGCTCCGACAGAGGGAGGAGAGAGGTTGGAGAAGTGGGTGGGGGTCCGTCCCGTCGATCCGAGCGAAGCGGGGGGCCCTAGCTCCTAGGGGGGGTGACATATCGGCCATAGGACTAGTCCGGTACCTACACCAGGGCAAAAGATGTCGAGCATACGACGATGCCGCCCGTTTTCATTTCGTGGAAGTACCCGGCAGAGGAAAGGGCTGTAGGTGCTTGCGCGACAAAAAAATCACTGCAGTTCCTTTTCGGGCGGCTTTTGGACGGACGGCCGCCTATGGATGGTAGGGTAGGATGGGTGGTACCGCTTTTTTTCATCTCTATAACTATATCAAGAAGTCACTATATAAAGCAAGAAACTCAATCTAATCAAATTCTGACTATCAAACAGCGGCCAATCTTCCTAACTGCGCGCGGGAAAAAACAGTACTATCGCCTTCCGCCTCTAAAGATCATCGGTCGATGGTCTCGGAAATTCGTCAATGGGTATACTATTTTTAGTGATTCACCTCAGAGCCTATCCGCGAACGTCAAACTTCTTTGACGCGGCGAACTCTGGCTTCGCACCTTGCAGGGAATCAGAGTCCTAGTGCAGAGCAGCACCATCTCTCCGTCGGTCTTCTGAGGCCTTTAATGAGGCAAGCAGACATCAATCCTCGGCTCTCGTACAACCTTCTCCCTGACTTAACAGTCATCCAATTGGAATTTCTTTTTTAAAGGACCACGCCACATCATAGTTAGTGCCCAGACTTAACTGAGTCACCTCCTGCGTCCTCGCTATGCACCCTGAACTTAATAAGGTCGAGCTCCGAAAGAATTCCCTTCCTCTATAGTCAGCCACAAGGTGCCCACACCCGGTACTCCACCGATCATCCATTCTCCTTCTCTTCTTTCTTGCTTCTATCATTCCAGTATCTCTATCCTTCTCTTCTCTCAGTTCTCGAAGCGTGAGGTCGAGCGAGAAAGTCTTCAAATGATGATAAACAGCGGGCAAGGTGCTTTCTTCGAAATCTTTATTTTCTATATTATATACACTTAAATAAACAGGTTTATTTATTATATAGGTATAAGTATAGTATTTCATCTATACATTTTTGTGTTTCACTTTATTTTAGTGTTTTCTTTATGGTTTTATTCTAGTTTTAATATATACATATATTATAAATAATATTTACAAAATCATAAAGATATAAAATTATAAAAATAATAAAGAATAAATAAAATGATTATTTTAATCGGGTACGTTGTATAATAGGGTTCCAACACCTAACCCACACCTTAACTCCAAAAAATATGAAACCACCTTCATTACATAGTTTATTAAAAGTTATATACAACTAAAGCTATTTTGATATATTTTGGGTTTTTATTTGAGAGATACGGGTCTGGGAAGTTGTTATTTTGGAATCTTATTCAGACTATATCTTTTATACTGTGTATTATTTTTGTATGAACTCAATTTTGTATTTTTCTATATTTTATTATCTATGTATAAAATTTATTTATTTGAGGTATAAAAAGTGGAAAATAAAATAGATACCAAAAATGAATAAATCATGAATAAATAAATGGGGATTTATGTATTACACTTATCTCCCCCTACTTTATTCCTTGTCGACCTAGTCATCGAGATGCTAGGTCTTGGATTTTAGGGTCATAAAATATCTTTGATATTATATTCTTTTCTTTTCTTAATTCTATAATTTTGGCATTAAAAACAGTATTTTCAACAATGCATGAATGTTAATTTATACAAATTAAGGGTATTTACATGCATTTACTAGGGGTTTTAAGGCCAAAATGATATAATAAAGATGATGAAATGGAGATTCATCAATCGGGTTGGGGTACAATGACCACGAGTGTGTGACTTCCAATGTTTCCATTGGATTGTGTCTCATGCCAGCAAATTCACCTTTCTACCACTTTAACTAAGGTGACTAGAGTGTAAGGTGCAAGTGTGCAAGCTAGGTCATTATCAACAAGAGTCATATGTATGTTTCGAAATATTCTACTTAGGAAGTCAAGACGACACTGAACCAAGTCTTTTCATCTAAAAAAATTAAGTCTAGTAGACTTGAAGTGCCTTAGATCCATATCTTATTTCTTGTGATTAAGTAAATTAAGGTCCAACCAAGCTCCTATCTTCAGATTTTACTTAGACTAGTTCAATTATTAAATTATATCCAAAAAAATGGAAATGTTGTGTGCAATGCAAGAACAATATTTTGTGATGAAATTTTATTGTTTTAAACTTTTTATGAATTTTTGAAAAGGTTTTGCAAATTTGTATGCAAATTTTTAAAAAGGTTTTTGCAAATATTTTTGGGATTTTTTATTTTGCAGATTTTTATGGATTTTTCAAAAACAAAAGGTTTTAAAAAAATAAAATGTGCAGATATTTACACAGGAGTGCATCTTTTATTTATAAGAATTAGGGTGAAGAATTTACACAAGGTATTTACAGGTTTGTAAAGAATCTTTATTTACATTAATTATGTACATGGTTCTCTAATAATTTGAAAAGATTTCTGAAAACATTTTGAAAACTTTATTTTACAAACTAATTTGAAAAATAATTTTTACAGGCATTTTACAAAATTCAAAAACCATTTTGCAAAGATTTTTCAAACTATATATATATATATAGATTTTTCATAATATTTTTGCAACCATTTTTCAAACCATTTGCAAATAGATTTTCAAAATAGTTTATTTCAAACAAAGAAAATAAATTTTTACAAACAAAACATTTTTACAAAGATTAAAAACATTTTACAAAATATTTTCCAAACAACTTTCAAAAGATTTTTCAAAATGATTTTACAACCATTTTCAAACAGTTTGCGAATCATTTTTACCTGTTTTATTAATCAGTATATACAAAGAGTTTTAATGAATTCTATACATATATGTTCTCTACACTTAATTAGTTGTATTTTAGTCATACTCATTAAAATTATGAAAGTACGAGATATGGCTAAAGTATTTACAACATATATATATATATATGACACCACTATACATAGTTTGAGCTATGTCCTCAGAGATCGGAGAGAAAAAGTGAAGGTAGAACTCGTACCAAGAATAGAAGAGCATATACTACAACGATGAAAGAGAGAATAAATCAATGAATGAGAAGTCGACCGTCCCCCCTATACTTAGGATGAAATAATCTTAAGTATAGCAGACTGTATCTACATGCAGGGAGGGTTGAGGTGGGAACAAATAAATCGCAACCCGATCTATCTCCCCCTATACTTAGGGTAAGATATCTCTAAGTATAGACAGAAAATAAACAAGAGAGGAGACATTAGAGGGGATCAATAAAAAGAAACCAATAAAAAGAAAAAATATATTTGGTGAATGTATACATCACTCCCCCTATACTTAGGGTAAAAGAGCCCTAAGTATAGGCAACATCGGAAGTGATGAAACAGAACGAAGAAAGAACATTCAACTCATCCACCCCCCATACTTTGCACAAAGTATGTCCTAAGAAGGAAACACACAAAATGCGGTAGATGATCAAAAATGGTTTATGGAAGGAAATAAAATGAAAGCGAACATACAAAGAGATGGATATACATACATCAAAAAGGTAGAAAGCAGACCTTCTTACGCGATAGTTGAGGAATGAATCTAACAAGCTGCAGGTCGATATCAGGGTCCTCAACTGACACAAACCGATCAGGATCGACCTGATGAAGATCCTTTGCAATCCCAGAGTAGAAAGGCAAAAACTAGTTAGTGGAAGTAGCATGGTTATGTTCGGCATGGGACGTCTCAACTAGATCTAAACAAAAAGGCACGAACTCATCTATGAAAGCAGTAAGGTCAAATTCAGACTGTACAGTCTCTCCTAAGTCTTCCCTCTATGCTAAGATGTCTATAGTACAAATACTATGGATGTCATCAATTCATGGCCACTCACCAGAAGGGGGAACTCCAAGGTATTTACTTTCCAAGTCTTCCTCCCTTAAGAGGAGTTCTCAGGTCTTAGTATCATCCATCAAAAAGCAAACCTCTCTGATATCATCAGATAAGTCATAGTCCACGAGGTTGTCTAAAATAGGTACATTCTCATCAGATGCAAGTCTTTGGTTAGTGGTAGGTGTGGTGATCAAGACAACACTCTCGTCGACAGAATGAAAGTGAATCTCTCCATATTAATAATTAATAACTGCTCTCATTGAGGCGAGGAAGGGGCATCCCATGATGATTAGAGTGGACTCCACAGAGGTGGAGATCTCTGATCTATTAGTGAATTGACAAATCATCTTGGTTTTCTTAAGAGGCCCTAAGTGAAGAGATTGTACATGTGAGAAAAGTATTATATTAATCGATGCATAGCCGTCAAGGAGAGAGTGATCACAAAGTCAGAAATGTTAGATCTAACAAGGAGTGTGCTAGTGTCCCCTTTCCTAGTATGTGGACGATGAGTGACGGCATAGGTAGTGGTCACGGTCAAAATGTGTCGCTAATATCTATGTCGTCGCTTTCTCTTTTTGGGTGTGGGCACAGATAATTGGTCCATGGCCTTACGAAGTGGGGCCTCAATAATCTCATGGATAGCTTCCACCACTTCTGCTTCAGTCAATATTTTTTAAGATTTTGGATCTCCTCCATACAAGGGAGGATATCAAAATCATCATCTACACTGTTGGACATGAGAGCCCACGACGAGCCATTATGCAATAAATGTTATTGTGGATATCATTCCCTGATCTGAAATGAAGAATAAATAATTTGCATAATAGGTTCCTCTGTACAAGTAGGGTTATGTACCATGGCCATCTTAATAATCATACAGCTGTTGATTCAATAATTGAATCATAGAGGTTGGTGCTTGGATGAATATCTAAAGGGTTAGATTGAGGACTCATCAAGCACCGTCAAATGATTGTTAAGAGATGATCTCCAGCCTGAGTAGGAGATGGCAATCCTTTCTCACATAGGTTGATATCAGACCGACCTCTTGATGCAGGTCCTCTGCATGGGAATAGTGATTCGGAGGTGTCAGATTAGTTAGGTCAATGGGTTGACTTAACGAGATCGAGATAACTTAAGTCCTATGTTGAATGTTGTTACAGCATAGGCACGCATCCTCTGACCAGAGACAGATGTATTGCTATATGTCTGAGTATGTATATTTGGTAGAACGATAGGTTGATGTCCTAACCAAGGTCTATACACCGGGCTGGTATGCATATAAGGGCATATGAGTAGTACGATCTCTCAAAGGGATCATACAGGTTCACTTATTAACCGGAAGACATGAGCTCACTCATGAGGTATTGGGACCGATCAAATTCCATGCATGGTCATCGTGCTTTGGAGGAATGACATGAATTTGAAGGTATGATATATGCTTTGGGAAAGCATATGATCGATACCAATTCCCAATGACCAGTATTGAGAAACTTAGTGATCAAACCCTGAAGAAGACAATGTAAAATATATCTTGATCTTCGGGTTGATCATAGGTCTTCCAGTATGCAGAATGTACAGGTATTGGGAATACCTGAGGGTGATGTGATCATAAACGATTATATAACCATAAAGCTTCCATTCCGAGGGAGTGATGAAATAGGTCTAGATTTTAGTGACTCCTCTCAGTAGAGATGCAATCTGATCTTGGTCCAAGTGCTGGACATTGGCCTGAATGAGATTCAGATGCAATGAGAAGATTAGATTTGCGGTCTTGATTATATCAAGCATCTGTGGGAGGTACATAAGATCTGGATTTGAGAAGAGATCTCAACATCCAAGTCACTATACGTGGAACAATACAATCGCACTGTCCTTATCTCCAAGTATCTGCGGAGAAAGCACATTATTCTTGAAAGAGTTCAAGAATAATTCATTTGATGAATTATGTATCCAAGCAACAAGATGTTGATAATTAAATGAGATTTAATTATGAAGAATAATATGAATATGATTCATATTAAGAGAATGATTATCCAAGATAATTAAATGGGATTTAATTATCAAGGATATGCAAATTGTGGATAGTGCTATCCATAATTTATGAGTATACATTATAAATGTGATTTATAATATATTAGAGAGACAGCACCTTTGTAAATAGCATTTGTTAATTATTAATGTGAATTGTATTCACATTAAGCAATTAATTGGAAATATAATTTACAATTTCGTTTGGGTTGTGAATATGATTCACATATTTTCAATGGCATGATTGAAATATTCACCAATTAATTGGGAATTAATTTAGTGGATATTTTTGCAATAAATATTCACAAATAAATTGGGAATTACTTCGGTGGATAATTTTGCAATAGATATACACTAATTAAATTAATTTAGTGGATAATATTGCAAACAAATAAGAGATAATTGGATTAAATAAAAAAGGGATGGATAATGCACCACCAAATGAGGTGGCATCACCCATGACTTGACGTCCCATCTATTTGGAGTAAATTATCATATCATTTTATTATCCTATTATCTTGTGTTTATTAATTTATTTGTTGAATTAAATTATGTTGATAATTATGCAATATATATTTAGTTTAAAATAAATTAATATGTTGTCGTTTTTTAACAACAATTATCATGGCCATTGATTTGATATACATGTCACTCTAACCATTGATTTTGTATATGCCACGGATTGTGATCCATGGACTTCCAAACTAATATAAATAGAGGGAAACCCTAGCCTCTAAATGGTATATAATCAAGAGTTGTACAAGGTTACTACTCTCTCTCTCTCTCTCATTCTCGCCTGCTCTCTCTCTCTTCTTCAAGGTGGTCGTCCATCTTGTATTGAGAAAGAGAGTCTCTCGCCTTCACCTTTGACGACTCGAGGATCTCCTTCTTCTTTGGGTCTGCTTTCTCTAAGAAAGACGACGGATTTCATTGGACGAAATCAGGGGATTTGTTGCTTGGATCCTCATCGAGGATTACGGGAGGATCGCTTCTCATCATCGCGCCCGCAAGTGCATTCTTCGTGGATCGGACTTAAGATAGGAGGATCTCTTGTTTTGGGATCTCACGATTACAATCACGCTCCAAGAGGTATTCCTTATACTTTGTGATTTGATGAAACGATCCGAGAAATATTCTCGTGATCATGTGGTTTCATCACTAGATTTAAATTTTTTAAATTCCGCTGCATCTTGCGACTAGTGCGACTAGTCGCCCCGATCGCATATGATGCGCTCAACATGCTTCTGTGATGCGCTTGAGGATTCTCAATATACTTCAAGTGGTATCAGAGCCTTAGGTCGAATAAAGTTTTGGATATGATCCATAGACTGAGGACAACTTGGGTTTGAAAGGGTCGCGAAAGTTTTGTCGCATTTCAATTTTCACACCTCTGTCTAATTGAAATTTTCAGTACTGTTTAAACGGTTTAAACACGAAATTTGCAATTGGATTTTGTTCCCCATTAAATAAGAAAACCATAAGATCTGACTTTATGAAATTTGGATTTCATTTGCTCAAGATATGGCCTTTTGAATATGCATGTATTCACTGTTGCGGGAACAACAGATATAAATGTGATTAATGAATTAATTACTATTTTGATGCGCCTCGAAATACGTGAATTATCAATTGGGTTCTTTCATAAATCAAATAGGCAATCTTAAGAAACTTATTTTACAATTTTTAGATTTAAATTGATCGAGAAAAGTTAATTTTGGTGATTGGAGGTCACTGCTGGATTTTGACAATCTTGATCATGAACCTTGTGATAAGTCATTCAAATATGATGATGAAAAAATAATGGTTAATTTTATGAAATAATTAGTGATAACTATTTGTGAAATATTTAAAGAGATAATTATTTCATTTAATGACATTTATCTAACCATAATGATAAGATAGTTGATCTTGATCATTGGTTAATATGAATTCATCAACAAACATTGATTTCATGAAAAACCTTAGTTTATTGTAGGACAAATTTTACATGAAAAACCCTCTTGCTTGAATAGGATTGGGGATTTGTTTAGCAAATCTCCTTATAATATTATCAAAATTGTTTTGATGAATATTATATGGTATAATTTCGGTTGAAAATCGATGATCATCTCAAAGTACATGATGATCTATCTGGCATTATCCTTTCCTGAGGTGGATATGATGACTAGTCGGGGAGCATTGGGGTTGCGGGTTGCAACGTATGTGGTCCTTCCCACTCTCGTCGGTACTGGCCATGACAGTGGGTAGGGACTCGATAATGCCGGAGAAGTCAAAGTGTATTTTTATAATTATTAAAATTCGAATAATACGTACTTTGAGATTATACCTACTATTCAAGTAATAATCAAGTTTGTTGATTGATGATTGTATTGATGATTAATTTAATGTCATTAAATTAATTATATCCAATAAACACTCTATTATGAATAGATGTTTATTTCCCTTGGAAGAATTAATTATGTGAATATGATTCATGATAATTAATTATTAAAATTTGAATATGATGTGGAGGATCACATAAGTGACATCCATGGTCTCCAGTCAAGGCGAAGGGTTCCATCGCCAGGGATTGTATGTAGGAGACGCTTGTCCGAAGTGACAGCTCTTGTATGCAAGCACATCTGGATCGGGCTCTTTGCTTCTCGAAAGAGTAAGGTCGTATGCGTAGTGACCCCAATATCAAGTCCTCATATTATTGGGGTGATATTGGATTGCGCATAGCGAGTTCTAATCTTGTTGACGGTTTGTTCAATTAACGACGGGTCAACATCATCTTAGGGGTGGCGGGCCCAGGTGTTAAAGACTGAATTGGGAAATGCAAGTTGGACTTGCCAGGTGGAATGTGTTCCCTCTTCTTTTTATCGGAGTCGCAAGTTCTCATATTATTGGGATGTGACAAAGATAGGAAAGGAGATCCCAGATCTTGCTAGAGATATAATGGTAAGAATATCTCTTGCATTGAAAGTGATTAAGGGAATGAACTTTCATTATTGACAAGGCAAGACAACTTTGATATAAAAATTCCTAATCAAAGAAAAATATGTATATATAAATATATACACATGCAAATTTCTTATTTCAGATAATCCTTCATTAAACTCACTCAATGTTATACTCAATGATAACCAGTAAAATATCATGGATTGGACTCATGATCCAGATATTGTACTTGCAATTGGACACATAATGTATATGGTTGCAATGTGCAAGTTTCCTAACCATAATGAGGAATGACAATTAAATAAGACAATAAGACATCACCTTAGGGTTTGTATGTCTCTATAGTCTTGATCTTTCATCGAGTGTACCTTGGAAGTGGCATGTCGATGATGATCGTAATTGTCAAATAATCCTTATAAAATCTAAGAAGATATTCTGGCATACATATGTACTCTAGACATTTAATCATGAATGACATGGTTCTCTACATTATGCAGAATGGTAGCTCGAAAGAGATGATGTGTTCAAAATGTTTGAATACCTACCTGAACCAATGTTTTAAGAGTTAAGATGTATGTAGATATGATGAGTGTCATCATTCTACTATCTATACTCAAGTCATTCATGAAGCTTCATATTAATCATTTTGTATGAATTTAATGAAGCATGTGTAAATGTTGAAGTGCTCTTGTATTGAAATCTTTTTGAATTCAACATAGGAGATTCTTTGTCTTGAACAATGGTTTTTTATAGATGAAGAGAGCACAATGGAAGCGTGGGTCGTACCCATGTGAGAAGGAAAGTCAAAGAGTTGATTGTACTTCTGTGACTTCCATATGGCATCCAAAGAGTTGGATGAATGCCAATACTGCAATAAGTTGATGTGTCGATAGTATGACTATCAAGTCTGTCTAAAATCCTTAGTGAAGGACTCAGATAGAACATCAGAATAATCTACATACAATCATTGACTTTGACTTACTTATTTCATAAGATAAAGTCTGATAATTGTATCCCAATCTTCCAATGACATTTGCAATTGGTTGCATATATATTATAAGATTAGAAATTTGATCTTAAGGTTTAATAGTCATCGACATGGATATTGCTGTAATTGTTGCAGCAATCTCTATTGAATACATAGACTTCATATTCTCAGTGGGAGAGCCCTTAGTCTTAGAGAATGTCTCTATGACCTAGACATTAGAATACCCTCATTGTTTGTTTCTAAATGTTGGAAATAAACATGAATTCTGGAATAAACCTATCATAAAGAGTTATGATGGATATATTTCAGATAGTAGTCCAACATCTAGTGGACTCCACAAAATTAGAAATTTAATGAATGGTTCATTAAGATTTCTAATATTGAAAATTAAAACCTTGATAGATCAATAGGAGGATGAAGATCATTTGACAATGATCTGACATCAAGTTTTGGACATATATCTATTGATACGATCAATAGACTAGTAAGAGATGAAACTTTAGAATGTCTAAAATTTCAAATCATACATACTTATGAATATTGTATTCAAAGTAAAATGTCCAATACATCCTTCTTTTGGGAAAGGTGTAAGATGTCAAGGTATTCGGAATCCCATACATATTGATGTATGTGGATCATCTATATCATAGTGAACATTATGGATATGTGATATCTATTGATGATTATGTATGATATGAGATTTCTTCTCTTCACCTGAGAAACCTTTGAAATGTTCAAAGATTTCACAATTTTGGTTTAGAACCAAAGTTTGAAGGGAGATTAAATGAATTTGATCTAATCAAGTTAGCAAGTACCTGTAGATGAATTCAAAGAATACCTTATGAAGATATGAATATCATTTCTATCTCAATCCTCCTAACACACCTAAACTCAATGGAGTTGTAGGGAGATACAATTGGATCATGTGTGACACGATTTGATCAATGATGAATTTTAGCATAATTATCCCTTAGTTTCCAGGTATATATGTGTAGTAGAGACTACAATATATATCCTTAAAAAGGTTCCATGCATGTAAGCAGGAGTCTAGCACTTGAGAGTGCTACTTCATTAGGAAAATAAAGGACGGTATTGATGCCTACTTTATAACCCTGAGATTCTTAAAAGACCTCATCTCTGAGAATGTGATTCTTAGAGGATGACTCTCTTGAGAATCAAGAGAAAAATGAAGTGTAGGAACTCGTTTGATCTTGAGAAGATAATGAGGCTCCTGAAATCGGGAACTAAAAGGACAATTAAAGATGAACTACTAATACCTCTTCAAATGAGTTTGAGGATGTATTCCATGTGTCAGTTAAGTCTGACAATGATCGGACTTCATGTGATGAAGCTCCTAAGGATCATGCCATGGAAAGAAGGATATTAGCAATAAAGTCTAAAGTAGACTTCATATACAAATGTTGTATATGGACCCTCGAGGATCCACCTATAAGGGTAAGACCCGTTAAGGTGTAAATGGATCTTCAAGAGAAGAAGGAACCTGATGAGAAGATAGAGACATTCAAAGCACGGTTCATAGCCATGAGCTACACACCGGAAGAGAAGACATTGCTTGCAATAAGACTTGCTCTTCAGTAACCATGCTTAAAATCATCATAATATTGCTAACCTTAGCTACACAACTTGACTATTGCATGTTCAAGATGTAAGTCAAGATTGCTTTCCTCTAAGAATACCTCTCTGAGGATATTCACATGAAGTAGACCCAGGGCTTCATGGTTGAGAAAAGAAAGATGTGTAAGCTAAAGCAATCCATCTGTGGACTCAAATAAGCTTCTTGTTGTTGGAACATAAGATTTGATGAAATTATAAATGTTATGATTTCAGATAGAATCTTGATGAATACATGAAGCTTAGTGGGAGTGTCATTGTGTTCATCGTGCTAAATGTAGATAATATCCTAATCATTTGGAATGATATAAGGATGATAATAAGTGTTTTATGATCTGGCTATTCCATATCTTGAGATATGATCTCATAGATACCTCTTGGATCTTAGTTCTGAAGGTGTTCAGAAGCAAAGAAAAGAGGGTGTTGGGACTGTCACATTTGTATTGGACATGTTCCATTTTCTGGAAATTCCAAGAAAGGCTTCCTTCCCTTAAGATTTGTACTGACCTATCTAAAGGGATAGCACCTCAAAGAGTTGAGGAAGTGAATGCTAGAACTGCTTGCACTTGTGCATTAGTTACGAGAAGCTAAGTGTATGCTAGATGTGTACGAAATCCAGATATTTGCCATGTAGTGGAAGTAGTAAAGTGTTGCTAATCCTACTATGGAGAGAAAACACTTGATTGCAGTAATAAAAAAATCTTCAAAGATGACAAGATTTTTGAGATAGTGATCTCAAAGTCATATCTTCAAAAGCTTAAGACTTTATAGATAGAGATCTAAAAGGTCTTAACTATGGATACTTTATGAGATAGTGATCTCCAGGAATAAGGGTATTCTGATAAGGATTATGGAAATACTGGTTATAATAATTATTGAGCAATAGTGTCAAGGACACTATAACAGCTTTGACTAGATTGAGTATTTGTTGCATTAGTGCAACATTCACATTGGATGCGAGCACTGTTACTTGGGGATATGCAGGTACCGTAAAAGGACTTGGCGTAGTCTCGCGGGAACAGAGTGACTGATCAGCTTACTGATGAATCCACATTTCATCATCTTTATTCTATCATTTTGGCCTCAAAAACCCTAGCAAATGCGTGTAAATATCATTAATTCCAGCATCTTAGCATTCATGCATGTGCATGTAAATAGTGTATAAAATACTGTAATTAAAGCCAAAATTATAGAATAAATAAAAGAAAAGAAAAAGAATAAAATATTGTAAATATTTTATGACCCAAAAACCCCGAGACCTAGGCATCTAGATGAATAGGTCGACAAGGAATAAAGTAGGGGGAGATAAGGGCCAAAATATAATAAAATTACCTTTCTTTTCATTCATTCTTTATTCATTTTGGGACCTATTTTTGGTTTCACTTTTTATTACCTCACATAAAGAAACTTTGTACATGAAAGTTGTAGATAATTTAATAAATAAAAATACAAAATTGATTTCACTCAAAAATAATAAACTGATAAAAAGTTATGGTTTGAATAAGAATCCAGAATCCCAACTTCCCAGACCCGTATCTCACAAATAAAAACTCCAAATGCATCAAGCTCACCTTTAATTGTATATAATTTAAAATAAGCTATTTAATGGAGGTCATTTCGTATTTTTCAGAGTTACGGTTTGAAAGTTGATTTTTGGACCCTACTTGTATACTTGTACAGATTAAAATATTCAATTTATTATTTATTCATTATTTTTGTATTTTTATATTTTTATAATTTTGTAAATATTACTTGTAATATATTTGTACATTGAAATCAGAATACAAATACAAAAGAAATGCAAAATAAAATATATGTAAATAATACATAGGTATAATACATGTATGCATACCTATCTTATTAATACTTCTATTTTATTAAATGTACAAAACACATCACAAAAATAAAACAAAAATATATTTAAGTGTATAAAAGTATTTTATAAATTTATAAAATCATAAACAAAAATAAATAAATTAAATTCACAAAAAATAAAATAATTAAATATATAGGTATATGTACCTACAAAGGCCTAAAAAGGGAACTTGTAAATTTATACTTCATAAAAATAATTAAAAATCACCATAAAATACCTTATAAAATAATAAATATTTTTAATTTAATAATCAAAATTTAATTCATTCATTTTCTATTTTTAATTGAATTTACAAAATAATTTCAGGGATTTTTCCTGGTTGGTCCACGTGAACTAGGTGCAAACCCTAGTTGACCGGTGTAGCCTGTGTCAGAGCCTCGTTTGACCCCGCTTTTGCGGATTTTTCGAGGATGTTTCTTTCATCCTTTCGAGTTGATTCCTTCTACAAACTTGGTCCTCTGTCATCCCTCTTACTCGCCCTATGATTATCTTGGGCCGAGGATCATTGATATTGTGAATCTCCCTTGATCTTTGAAGCACCCAAGTCGTCGGGTCAAACCACATAAAACGCACACGCGACTTCACTTTTGAATCTGAACCCCTCATTCCATAGGTTAGCTTCCGTTCTTGCGCCCAAATGCTCGAGGAAGGTGACAGCATCCTCTGGAGCTCATCAGGCGGGTCGAGCATAGCCTGAGGCAGCTCCACCACCTCCCCCTTTGCCGGCGGTCGAGGTACTCTTCCGGTGATCCACCGTCGAGGCAGCCACTATCCCCCTTTATTTTCGTTGCATTAGTTTTGCCATATCCTTAGGATCAAAAGCCCTCGAGAAATTTCACGTTCCATCGTTTAAATCACCCAAATCATCTACCTCGCCGGAGCGCCCCTCCGGTCGAGCTTCGTCACTCATCGTTTCGCCACCATTTCGCCACCGCGGGACCCAGGAATTTTGCCATGGGTCCTCTTACGCCTTTTTGCAGGTCAAAGGACTTTGACTCGTGCCTGGGTACACTTTTGAGCCTCGCCGGAGCTCCGTGGAGCTCTCCAGCTCCGCCGACTTCCCTCACGAGCCTCGGCCGTCGCCGAGGACTTTTGAAGCCCCTAGGAGATAGTGACGGCCTCCAGGAGGCCGCAACTCCATTTTGAAGCCCAAAGAGCGATGAAGCACCGAGATCGAGCTCAGGGAAGTTCGCCTCGCTGGCGTTCTTCCCCGTTCTTCCTCCGCGCTTCGCCACCGTCGGATCGAGCCGCGCCTTCAGTTCGAACGTCGACCGTCAGATCATTCGAGCTCCTCCACCGTCAGATCTCGGCCTGAGATCTAATCTCAGACGTCGAAGCGAAGCGTCATCGGCCGTCAGATCATTGCCACACGTCAAGTGGACGCACATCCGTCGTTGGATCGCGCGCGAGGGGTATTTTGCACTCAACACCCCTCGCATTTTTATATTTATTAAATAGAACTTAAACTTTCATTTGCAGTTCGAATATTTTTGTAATAATTGCTTTTAGGCCCCTAAACTTTATATATTTACACTTAGGTCCTCGCCACGTCACCTCACGTGACCTGTACACATGAGGCGCGGGGAATTTTGCAGAGAGGCCCTCGGCCATTAGTGTATTTACTTTCAGTACCAGAACTTTAAATTACAATATAATATTTTTGGAATATTTACATTAAGCCCCCGTGGTTTTTGATATTACATCTAGGTCCTTCTCAAGCGTGTGCTAGTCGCGCGCCCTGGTGGGTTATTTGCAGCCATACCCCTGAGGGTCTTGATATTTGTGTTTGATCCATTAAATGCAATATTCAGTATTATATTTTGTGTGAAATTTGCACTTTGTCCCCTGTATGTTTGCTTATTTGCACTTATGCCCTTGCTAGTAATGTAGTTTCTTGATGTTGCCTCTATTTATTTCATGCATCTATAAATTGCTAAAAATCACCAAAAAATTATTATAGGCTCCTGTTTACTTGCTCATTCACGCCATATTTATGTATTGCATTTTTATTGCATTTTCATATTTGTTCAAGTCAAAAACATGCATTTTTGCTATTGTTTGCATTAGAAAATACCAAAACAATATCAAAGCTTTTTGAAAAATTCCAAAAAAATACCTAAGGTCTATTTTATCATATTTTAGTGTTAATCTAAAAATCATTAAAAATTTCAAAACAAAAACCTTAAAAATTAGAAAACAACTAAAAACTTCATAAAAATTTAAAAAATCATAGAAAAATCCTAAAAATAAAACTCAGGTTCTGTAGTTTCCTTACTTTATTGTATTTTATTTGAAATTAATTTGGGAAAATTTTATTACTGTTTGATATTTTTCATTCCCATTTTAATCTCGGCCAATATTGTTATTCATTGTTTTCTTGTATTTCAACTTTTAAAAATACCAAAAACAATCAAAAAAATCTCCAAAAATCATAAAAATAGTAAAAAATTATAAAAAGGCCAAAAACATTTTATTCCCTGATTTTTGAGCATTTTTCCCTATTTTTATAAATATTCTACTTCTCTCTTCCTTATATTGTATATATACTCTCCTATTGAAAAAGAAAATACAAAAATATAAAATATCAAAAACAAAATACAAAAATATAAAATTTAAAACCAAAATAGAAAGTCAAAAATAAAATTAAAAAATATAAAATTAAAAACACACAAAAATTTGCATATTGTAGACATTTAATCACATTCACATTTGAGCATTTTGTCTGATCTATCTTGTTTGCTCCCTGAGTTCGACCTCTACATACTTACACCTATACATCTTGTTGTAGAGTTAAAAATAAATTTGACTCCACATTTATTCTTCATTGTTTGATTTATTTGATTGTGGGTTCATTGTTGATTAAATCCGGATCTTGAGTTGTCAATACACCGACTGTGTTCCCGCCTTGTGTGGAATACACAACCGATCGATTTTCGGATTTATCACTTACCTAGCAATTTTCTAGATAGCCTATGATTGTCACATGAGTGTGGGTTTAAATGATTAGCCCATTAATGGATCTTTGGGATAGTAGGAGATTGTTGGACATGAGAGCCCACGGCGAGCCATTATGCAATAAATGTTATTGTGGATATCATTCCCTGATATGAAATGAAGAATAAATAATTTGCATAATAGGTCCTTCTGTACAAATAGGGTTATGTACCATGGCCATCTTAATAATCATACAGCTGTTGATTCAATAATTGAATCATAGAGGCTGGTGCTTGGATAAATATCTAAAGGGTTAGATTGAGGACTCATCAAGCACCGTCAAATGATTGTTAAGAGATGATCTCCAGCCTGAGTATGAGATGGCAATCCTTTCTCACATAGGCTGATATTTGACCGACCTCTTGATGCAGGTCCTCTGCATGGGAGTAGTGATTCGGAGGTGTTAGATTAGTTAGGTCAATGGGTTGACTTAACGGGATCGAGATAACCTAAGTCCTATGTTGAATGATGTCACAGCATAGGCAAGCATCCTCTGACCGGAGACAGATGTATTGATATATGTCAGAGTATGTACATTTGGCAGACCGATAGGTTGATGGCCTAACCGAGGTCTATACACTAACAAGCTGGGGTGCATATAAGGGTATATGAGCAGTACGATCTCTCAAAGGGATCATACAGGTTCACTTATGAACTGCAAGACATGAGCTCACTCATGAGGTATTGGGACCGATCAAATTCCATGCATGGTCGACGTGCTTTGGAAGCATGACATGAGTTTGAAGGTATGATATATGCTTTGGGTAAGCATATGATCGATACCAATTCCCAATGACAAAGATTGAGAAACTTAGTTATCAAACTCTGAAGAAGACAGTGTAAAATAGATCTTGATCTTCGGTTTGATCATAGGTCTTCCAGTTTGCAGGATGTACATGTATTGGAAATACCTGAGGGTGATGTAATCATAAACGATTATATAACCATGACGCTTCCATTCCGAGGGAGTGATGAAACAGGTCTGGATTTTAGTGACTCCTCTCAGTAGAGAAGCAATCTGATCTTGGTATAAGTGTTGGACATTGGCTTGAATGAGATTCAGATGCAATGAGAAGATTAGATTTGCGGTATTGATTTAATCAAGCATCTGTGGGAGGTACGTAAGATCTGGATTTGAGATGAGATCTCAACATCCAAGTCACTATATGTGGAACAATACAATCGCCCTGTCCTTATCTCCAAGTATCTGCGGAGAAAGCACACTATTCTTGAAAGGGTTCAAGAATAATTCATTTGATGAATTATGTATCCAAGCAACAAGATGTTGATATTAAATGAGATTTAATTATCAAGAATAATATGAATATGATTCACATTAAGAGAATGATTATCCAATATAATTAAATGAGATTTAATTATCAAGGATATTCAAATTGTGGATAGTGCTATCCATAATGTATGATTATATATTATAAATGTGATTTATAATATATTAGAGAGAGAGCACCTTTGTAAATAGCATTTGTTAATTGTTAATGTGAATTGGATTCACATTAAGCAGTTAATTAAAAATATAATTTACAATTTAGTTTGGGCGGTGAATATGATTCACATATTTTTAATGGCATGATTGAAATATTCACTAATTAATTGGGAATTAATTTAATGGATATTTTGTAATAAATATTCACAAATTAATTAGGAATCAATTTGGTGTATAATTTTGCAATAGATATACACTAATTAAATTAATTTAGTGGATAATATTGCAAAAAATAAGAGATAATTTGATTAAATAAAAAAGGAATGGATAATTCACCACCAAATGAGGTGGCGTCACCCATGACTTGGTCGTGGGTGACGCCCCATCTATTTGGGGTAAATTATCATCTCATTTTATTATCCTATTATCTTGTGTCTATTAATTTAGTTGTTGAATTAAACTATGTTGATAATTATGCAACCTATATTTAATTGAAAATAAATTAATATGTTGTTGTTTTTGAACAACAATTATGATGGCCATTGGTTTAATATACATATCAATCTAACCATTGATTTTGTATATGCCATGGATTATGATCCATGGATTCCAAACTAATATAAATAGAGGGCAACCCTAGCCTCTACATGGTACATAATTAAGAGTTGTACAAGGTTACTACTCTCTCTCTCTCATTCTCGCCTACTCTCTCTCTCTTCTTCAAAGTGGTTGTCCATCTTGTATTGAGAAAGAGAGTCTCTCGCCTTCGCCTTCGACGACTCGAGGGTCTCCTTCTTCTTTAGGGCTGCTTGCTCTAAAGGAAGATGACGGATTTCGTTGGACGAAATCAGGGGATTCGTTGCTTGGATCCTCATCGAGGATCGCGTCTCATCATCGCGCCCGCAAGTGCATTCTTCGTGGATCGGACTTAAGAAAGGAGGATCTCTTGTTTTGGGATCTCACGATTACAACCACGCTCCAAGAGGTATTCCTTATACTTTGTGGTTTGATGAAACGATCCGAGAAATATTCTTGTGATCATGTGGTTTCATCACTAGATTTAAATTTTATAAATTCCGTTGCATCTTGCGACTAGTGCGACTAGTCACCCCAATCGCATATGATGCGATCAACACGCTTCCGTGATGCGCTTGAGGATTCTCAATATCCTTCATATACAAGGATGACTTAGTGCAGTCTATACACTGTCATCCTTAGGGTCAAAGGTGGGAACTGCCGTGAGTATGTGTGTGGGTAAAGGTTTTGGCATGGGTGCCCTCTCCGCACAAACTGACTTGGCTATGTGTCTCTCAATTTCTTTTTGGATTTTAATTTTTTTCTTGTTTTTTTTGTATTTTGCGATATTGCAAGATCTCATAGACATCCTCAATTTAATCCATAATATCAAACGGTGAAGCGGCAATGTGGCTATTATTTAGGCTAGTAAGGTTATCTATCCTCTAATTCATTTGCTCAACTAACCGGGTCTTGTACTCAAGAGCAGTGTCCATGAGAGGTGACTCTAACAACTCAGTCCCGGGTGGTTGAGATGGTGGGCAATGTGATAGTGGTGGTGGGTAAAAGTTCGAGGCATGATTCTGTGGATGAGGCGGATACGTATAAAAAGGAAAATCAAGAGCAAAGTCTTCCTGGTAAAATAAAGGTGGTTAGGCTAGAGGGTACGAGGGATCCGCAAAATTCGGATAAAAACACCTCCAATAAGCCATATCTGAAACAAAATACGGGGATCTGGAGAGCACGATAGACAAATTAAGATATTCAAGAAAAAGACGCAAATGTGTAGAGTAGATCTAGTATGTATACAAACAAACACAAATGTATGCAAACAAAACCCCTCAATTCACCTATTCAATACAATGATGACCGTGCAAGTTCGGTCTTCTTATCTTGTCCAACTTTAGGGTTAGGTGAATTTCAAAAGAGTTATACAAGCACGCAAGTAGGCCTGGGATTGGGGCACTAATCCTTAGTGTATAAGTATCAAATATAAAATGTAGAATACAATTAGGGGGTTACTCTCTCCCAAGAAAAAGATTTTCCTTTTTGATTTTAGGGTTGAGTAATGTTAGCAGTCCTAATTTTATTAGTTATTACTTTTTTGGATTTTTAATTAAAATGTGAGTCTTAACGAGAGATCAATTCTTTCAATATCATAAGTGATCAAAATCAGAGGGAGAGAGTTAAAAAGGAAATGCAAGCAGCAATCAATGATGTATGCTAAAATAGAAATGCTCACCTTGTCTTTAGCTCTCTTCGTGTTGGATGCTAAGTAGAATTGAAACCTGCGCTATATACAATTCGACTGATGAAATCACCCTAGAATAGTAATTGCTATTAGCGTGAAGAACAAGTGCTAAACACCTAGAAAGAAATTTGAGAGTCCGGTCTTGGAGGCTCCTAGATGCCCACCACACTGGGTCATGCAAGCATTATGTGGAGGCCTCTCATGGCATGCGGTTTCAATTCTAATTGAAAAGCAATTAAATTTTACTAAGTTCAAGCGCAAATCTATAACTGCATGCAAATCAATTAGGGCTTTGGGCCTTAATCTATTGATCAAGAAATTTCTAAACAAAGGCTCAATCACAACAAAATAAATAAAAATAAAGTCGAAAAACTCAAAATGCAGGAAACAAAAAAGAAGTCAAAGAAAACATGACAAAACAAATGAGGCCCCAAGTGAACAATCACTCGGGCAGCGGACATCGTGAAGCGGACATGTCCTCAAAGTCTAAATTATTACAATTAAGTATGTCTCTCTCTCTCACTTGAATTACAAGATAAAATAAAATAAAATAAATATTGTCTTCAAAAATTCCTCAAGTTCTCTTCTGATGCTCTCTCATGTCGTCTAGGTCAGAAAGTTGACTCCTCGCCTTAAGGGATGCAATGAATCATTTAGGAAATCCTCCCTCGATCCGAGGTCCCTCGCAACAAGGTAAAACAAGAGAAAGGTTAGATAATTCAAAAATAAAATCAAATAAAATGAAGAAGAGATAAAGAGATAAATATATAAGAAGAAACAAATAAATACAATCTATATGATGTTGCTCCCTGACAAGAACACCATTTGTTGAGAACGACTTTCAGCAAAAGTCGACTAAACAAACATAATTAGTGTCATTGTAGTGTCTGCTCACGAAAATCAACTCATGAAATAACTAACCCACAATATAGATCAAGCAATGCAAAATAAAATGTGGAGTTAAAATTTATTATAAGTCTATAAAGTGTGTATATGTTTACGTATGTAGAATGTCAAACATAAGGAGCAAACGTGATAGGCTCTACAAGTGAATGCAAAAATTGCCCTTATCTTGTCATTTTATTACCTTTTATGTGGGTTTTTAATTATATATTTTTATGGATTTTAATTTATATATTTTTAATTTTTTTTCATTATATATATTTTTATATTTTCTGATTTTTATTTTCTTTTTGAATTTTTAAAAGATAATATAAAGATATAAGTATCAATATATAATATAGACTAGTAACTAATTACGAATTGCAGAATAAAATATTTTTATATATTATTATAATTTCTACTATTGTTATTATTATTTTAGATATTTTGCTAATATATATATATTAAAGTTGAAAATATCTCCAAATAGGGATTAAATAAATAGGACGAATTAATTTGAGGTTTAGAAATAACAAAAAGCTTTAAAATTTCTCAAAATCAATTTTTATATGTAATAGATAATATAAATATATTTCAAGAATATAAAGAAATGTTTTTGGATTTCTACAAGATTTTCTATAATTTTTTTAAATATTTTGGAGCTTTTTAATTTTTTATCATTTTCTTTTTTATTTTTAGGGGTTTTGATCTTGAGGCACAAAAAATAATAATTAACAAAGACTTTTTTTGGGAGTTTTTAAATATGAATTGATATTTTTTGGAATTTTTAAGTCAAATATGGGTAAACCGTGATATTTTTATTTTTAATAAATAAGAAAATTATCTAAATGCAAAACTAAAAATATAGCATGAAAGAGCATGTAAACATGTAGAGGGGAAGAAGAAGAAGAGAATACGAAGAAGAAGACCTACCTCCTGCTCATTTCTCCGTATACCCTAAACAACACAGTCAAGCAGGCGTCAAGAGTTTGTTCACTACTGCCCGCCCTTTCGTCGTATATATTAAGCATCTTAGACCCTACTCTAAAAAAACTCGATCATGTGACAATGTCCCTCTCTCTCTCAATCAGTAGCAGATAGAACCATGTCCAAGAGACATCTGCACCCGAAAGCCCTAAGAAATGCATGGGAAAAGAAGGGACTGCACAGCATCCGAAAAATAGACTGATAAAGAGCTTCCCTAAGAAAATTATCTAAATGCAAAACTAAAAGTATAGCATGAAAGAGCATGTAAACATGTACTTAACACTTTTTTTCATAATTTTTGGTGCATGGTCATTATTTTTAGAGAATAGAAAGCAAACACAAAAATAGTTGAACTAGCAAAGGTATATTTGCAATTAAAATATAAGCCAGGGGATACAATGCAAAATACCCAAAATTTTTCAACTAATATTAATTGTTCTAATATTAAAATCTAAATACAAAAACCTACGAGGGGTTATGCGCAACATGCCCACATGAGATGAGTTGGACTGGACCTAATTGCAATAGAAAAAAGTTAGGGGGTCTCCTTACAAATATTACACAAATATATTAAACATTGTAATTAATTTACGGGACTAAATGAAAATGCGACGAAACCTGGGATGAAAATGAATTTTACACCTAAAAGAGTGAGCACTAAGGATGGATCACTTAATGCATGACATGCTCACAACGCGCAATAATGATTTGACCATAGACTGTTCAGATTAGATCCCTAAATGTGATCCGACAGTGGAGGTTCCACGAATCCGACGGCTCCTGATAGCATGAGCGAACGACAATGATCGGACGGTGAGGAGGTGGTCGCAAGAATGGAGGAGGAACTCGCTGCTGGCGAACTTCGATCTGGTGAAGCTTTCATCTTCGTCCACATGTAGCGCCGCCGATGGGCGCTATACGTTCCTACTGCCACCCTGTGTCTCCCTGATCCTTCAAGCTGGTCCAAATCTCAAGGCGAGCCCTGAAGATCAATGTCTCCGGTGAAGGATCTATGGCTTCTTCTTGAATCAAACAGCTCTCAGACGGGCTCTTTAGGGCCTACAAAAAAATATAGAGAATGGAGATGCTCTAGGGAGGTCCCTTGTTGTTAGTGGTGGTAGAATGGGGTGAAATGGAACGAGGTGGTCGAGTTCTGGTGAAGGTGATGAAGTTGGACATCGGGTGACCAGATCTGAGGAGATCTAGGTGGAAGGTGAGGAGTGTCTAGTGGAGAAGTGATGAGGTATGGAAGTGGAATGGTCGGTGGGAGGCAAAACAATGTGTGATGGTGTGAAGTGGTGGTCGGAGCTCGAAGGCTCCGACGAAGCAAAAATCTAAATACTAAGCTAAGAAAGCGATTAAAGCACAAAATAAAAGCATAAAATGAAACCCAAAACTACAGGCTACCCAAAAACTAAATAAAATAAAACCTCGAGCGGCTAGGACTGCGAGAAGGACCTCGATGATGACGAACCACCGAAGATGGGTGGGAATCACCTCAACACTCCTCCTTCTCCTCGCATCAAAAGGTATGGAGAGCTAACTGTCACTTAGCTAAAGATCATGGACGCAAATGAGGGGAAGAAAGTGGAGCGAAATAGAACCAAACATTGGAGGAAGGGGAGGAAGGAGGTTATGTACAAAGATGAACATGCGGAGTTTGAGGGAGGATTTCGTGGGCAGTAGGAAGAAATGGAGGTGGGATTCGATTGGGCGTGAATCATGGATGAATAGTGGAGATATGGTGCACCTCCTCGAGCTATGTATCAAGAGGAAAAAATCGAGAAGAAGGGATCGCGGCTACTCTAATAGGTCTAAACCATGGGTCAGAGGAGTTGACCGAAGTCAACAGTCGGGTGCCTCCTATTGGTCCAGCTGGACCACTAGAAGACAAAACCAGTTGGAAAAAGATAAATAATTAAAAATAAAGAACAAAGGAATTAAATAAATAAAAGTTATAAAATAAAAATGTTTATTATCTTATGTAGTATTTTAATATGATTTTTAATTATTTTTATGTATTTATTTATTACAAGTTACTTTATACAAGTAAAAGTATAGGTATATTTACCTGTATATTAACTTTTTTATTTTTATTTTTTATTTAAGATTTTATTATTTTGTATATAATTTATATAATTGTAACTTATTTAAATATACATAAATATATTTTATTGTAATTTTTTGAGTTTATTTGTACGCTTAATTGAATATAGGTATTAATTATATATGTATAAGTATAGTGTATTCATCTATGCATTCTTGCATTTTGTTTTATTTTGTTTTATTTTTAAGGTTTTATTTAATTATGAATATGTAAATATATTATAAAGTATATTTACAAAATTATAAAAAATATAAAGAATAAATAAAATGAATATTTTATTCATGTATATTGTACAATAGGAGTACAAACCTAATTTTTGCATCTTAACTCCAAATTAAATGAAACCATATCCATTAAATAACTTATTAGAAGTTATATACAATTAAAGTGATTTTGATGCATTTTGAGTTCATATGGAGAATATATGGGTCCGAGAAATATGGGTTTGATTTTTTTAGCATAAATGTACACTGTGTATTGTTTTTCTGTAAAGTAAACTTTGTATTTTTCTATGTATTGTTATCTACAACTTTCATGTACAATTTTTTTATTTGAGGTATAAATGATAAAGAATAAAATAGGTCCCAAAATGAGTTATTGAAGAAATAAAACTAGGGTTTTTTATTTTGTGTTTGATCTGTCCTCCTACATAATTCCTTGTCGACCCAATCATCATGATGCTTAGCTCTCAGGACTTAGGGACATAAAATACATTTGGCATTTTATTACTTTTTCTTTTATTTTATTTTGGCTTTAAACACTGTATTTTATACAATATTTATACAATAAATAATGAATGTTAATTTATGCAAAAATAATGATATATACATGCATTTAGCTAGAGTTTAAAGGCCAAAATGAAATAATAAAGGTGATGCAATGGAGATCCATCACCCATTGAATAGTTGTGTTGTTGTTTGAGGTGGTCTTTTTTTCACAATGATTACGAATAGAACCGTATAAGATAAAAAAGAAAATCCATGTTTGGTTTTCATGTCACGAGATGGTTCCAGAAGTGAGAAATCAAAGGGCTTATTGTGGCTTCAAAGGCCTTTTGAGACTAGACCTAAGGTCACTTTCTAACTAAGCACTTCGAGAAAAGGCGTTTCTAGTAGATAATAGAAAGAAGCCACCTGAGTGGAGGAAAAAGGAACTTTTTTACGTAAAGTAGCAGTGTCATTCCTCGATTGCTTAAGGCAGAAGCAACCAATCGAAAACTTCCCGAGGCTAACTATTCTCAGGGGCCTCTCAGTATCTAAGACTGGACATTTCTTGATCCTTATAGACCGGGTCTGATAGTTCGTAGCCACAATGTTGGAGTTATCTTACTACTGTAAGAGCCTTCTCTGGCTAAAGAAATGCTAATTCTGTTGGCTTTTCCACTCGTTAACTCACTCTATTGTTATTCGAATCAATTAATACACTCCCATTTTTAATAAGATCCCAGCCAGAAAGATACATGTACTCTAATGCGCTTCTCTTTGGGTGTATGGTAACTTTGTATGTAGTAGGGGTACAATCGATAAGCATTCTCTACAACACGAAAACCTAGAAGGTGATATCTTGACTCGATTGAAGAATTTATGTGCCATGAAATTGCCATCGAGTTGGGGTGATCTTGATTTACCACACGATGCAAACACGTATGTGGTGCATCCACATTCAAAATCACAAACTGGTCATCGAGAGGATGGTGACGGCCACGCAACCGCCACGTACGTCTCTTGGTTGATGTAGAATAAGAATACTAAATAAACTAAATATGTTTTTGACTTGAACGTCATCCCATTCTTCAACTCGTCTAAAACAACAAGTCCATTCGCGTAATCCATCATGTCAGCACCAATTCTGATGTAACCATCACCACCATGTGTATTGTAGAAAGGAATGGTTGATTCAACATACACTTCTTTGTGATCAATCTCATCATCATTCTCCATTTGGTTATTGTATTTTGTAGAGTATCCTCCATCATATGATCAATTTTCATATCACGATCTTGTTGGAAATGGCTTGTTGGAGATAGGTAATGTGATCATCCAGACCAGGTGCAAAATCTTAGGATATAAATGCTGATGTTGTGGTCGCTAAGGGTGTTGGAGAACATATGGAGCTACTCGGACCACGAAAGAAAAAGGATGTGTCTCGATAGCTGCTCAAACCATATCAGGAGAAGGTTGGGGCACCAACATATAACCTCTTGCACATTCAACGAGAACTGTAAGTATTACCGGTCAATATGCGATACCCATCATCTCAGTGTATTCCAGAATATCGGTCCCATCGTTGTTGTACTTTACATTCACGAAAAATGACTCCTGATCTTGCAACATCTTATAAAATTTCAGACTTCAACAACCTTGGATGCATGATCTTGTCTGCTAATCCTGTAAAGGTCAAATCAATTCTAATTTTGGATGGGTTTCATGTGACCGCACTCGTACGTGACTTCTTTATCCACTTTCAAGATCTTGTCACCTACATGATAAAAACACAACCTTCATCACAATTGTCACTTTAAATGGACAAACAACCGACCAATTTATTCATAGTAAATGAAGTAAACCACACAATAAGGCACACATTAATGATAGCTCAAGTCATTATGACAAAAAAATAGTGGAGAAGTTGAGATACGTCAGGGAAACGAATTGCTTGCTGGTGTTAAAGGAGTGCTCCGCTAGAGTACCCTCATGCACCAGTGGAGAAATGGCTTGGTCGGAGGAGTCTCAAGCTGTGGGTTAAAAGACAAGGGAAGTGGAGTTTCTGTTCACATGAAGTCAAGCTGGAGCTGTGATTGGAGTTATGTTCAAACCCCAACCCTTGCTTCTAGTAAGGACTCCTAGAGCGGGGATCGTTGCGAGGGAAAAGGGCTACTTTATACATTTCGTAAGGGACATGTTGCCCACTGCTACGACTTCTCTCTAAAGGAAGTTGTTGCCCCCTTAATGTATTAAAAAATAAGTTGGAGGCCCAATTCTTATGGGTCGGGCTTATGCCGTGCCATCCCATTTTGTCTTACAACTTCATACATCGTAAGAAATTTGTCTTATATATTTTTTACATCTTATGTCAACCTACCCCTATAAGTTTCATACACCGTTTGTAGCCAAAATTCTTTCAAATAGTAAAAATGCTTTCAATTAGGTATCGTTTAGATGGTGTCAACATACGATACGGATATGTTGGTATTTACACACACATATATATATAAGTACGGAATACAAAGCCGCCTCTGCAATGAGTTTTGAAAAAGTCTAATTTATAGGAAATGAAATTACACGTAATTTATTTTACATCAAGTAAATCACAATGCTAATAGTATTGCAAGTCCAGATTTGTGAATACTTCTAATATACACGAGTATACTTCCAATTTACGTTATGCACAAATGGAAGTTTCATCTTAACAATTACCAAATCAAACATGATCAATCGGTGAATAATTATAATATACATGAATTTTTTAAGGAAAAATAAATAAAAAGAAAAAATCAAATAAAGTTGATCTTACCCTTGACCTTGAAACTGATTTGCCTTGATTATCAAGCTTCTTCTCGTCATCGTGGGTCGTAACGGTCAGGCCATCAGAGATGGAGTGGTGAGTGTGACTGGCTGATGGGTGGAGTAGTGGCGGAGATGGGAGTGGTGTGGCAAAGATGAGAGAGGTGTGGCGGAGTTGAGACACTGGATGGGAATCAGGGATAGAGTGGTGGATTAAGGCGAGGTGAGTGGGCGCGGCGGAGAAGCTCTACATGACAGAGTTCCGGAGTAGTAGTGGTAGGTTAGGCGCCACGAGCAGTGGTTGTCCTATTGCGATGGCGGGGGGTTAGGGTAGGAAGGGGTGTGCACGGGACGGGTACTCGACCCGTTTAACCATGACATGCCCCGATCCGTTATTACTGGGTCAATGTGTCAACCCAACCCATTCCAACATGTACCCATACTAACGGGTGCCTGAATTATTTCAATGGGTTACGGGTACTTACAGTGGAATCAACATAAGATAAAAATGCATTATGTTCAAGGTTTATATATTCTTAAAATTTAAATTAATTGGAATTCCACCTGCTAATAAATTTAACTGGGAACAACTAGAATGTGTACTTGAATATTACTGAAATGTATACTGAGATTTTTTTAAGAAAGCAAATCATATGAATATTTCAATCAGAGCCTATCTTCAGTCCCATGTCTATTTAGTGGACAACTGCTTCAATAGCAAACGCAACAGCTTCAAATTGTAGTTGTAGTAAAAGTGAGATTGAGAATGAGACTTTGTACATTTAGTCCAATTTTGCAGCTCCGTAAAAATGACGATCTAGCAACTAACATCAAGGTGTTCTAAAAAACAAAAAGGTGCAAAAAATCAAAATATGTTCCCACTGTATTATGATACCCAAACGTCGTCCAAATCAACCTTCTAAAAGTCATCTACACATATAAGTAAAACTGGTGCACACCCCGTGCGATGCACGGGCTAGAAAATTGTTCTGCTAATAACATCTACAATAACTTTATTATTTTTTATTTTAATATTTCCTAATAAAACTTTAGATTAATTACTATAATCAGAATATTTATTTGTAAAAACATATGTAATCATACTCATCTTTTTATCCATGTCTACATCCCCTGATTATCTTGATCGACATTTCCCCTTTGCCACTGCTACTGATCGAAGTACTGTCATCCTCCTTGTTGGGGATGGATCCGATCAAGCACCACAAGACTAGAACCACGATCAAAGATGAAAACACGCACAATCACACAAGACAAGGATTTATAGTGGTTCGGCAATGTGCCTACTCCAGCACACCAGACTCTCTCTACTATTTCTTGAATGAAGTTGGAATACAATATGTTGTGCCACAGGGCTCTTTTTATACTACAACAAAAGAATACCAAGCATTCAGCAATCCCCACCATCAGCTTTCAGCCAATCGGGATGCAGGATGTGGATTAAGCATCTCAGCAATCCAACCCAACACCTCTCAGCCAATCAGAATGTAGGAGGTGGATCAGACACCTCAGCAATCCAGCCTAAGAGCTCTTACCCAATCATAAGGCAGGAGGGAGATCAGCCACATCAGCAATGCTTTCTACTTATATTCAACCAATCAGTCTTCACAGGATAAATCTCAACAATCTCCCACTTGAAGACTGATTTGTCGTACACACCACATCTTCAATAGTCCTGGTGTGAGCTTTCCCTTGTCTTCTATACTTGAAGACCAATAGAAGTTGAACATGTCTTCAGCTTCTTCACTGTTACAGACTTTGTGAACATATCAGCAGGATTTTCTAATGTGAGGATCTTCTTCAGCTTAAATTGACCATCTTCTAGCTATATCCGAATGAAGCGGTATTTCACATCAATGTGCTTAGTCCTCGAGTAAAAGATGGAATTCTTTGCAAGATGAATTGCACTTTGACTGTCACTGGATAATTGACAATCTTCACATTCTTTATTCAGTTCTTTCATCAGACCTTTCAACCATATCATTTCCTTGCAAGCTTTTGTTGCCGCCACATATTCTGCTTCTGTGGTCGAGATGGTCACAATCTTCTGGAGCCTAGAGATCCAGCTAATGGCTCCACTCCCCAGGGTAAAGACATACCATGTTGTGCTTTTCCTGCCATCAATATATCCTGCAAAATCCAAGTCCACAAAAGCTCGAATGGAAATGTCAGTGTTCCCATAAAACAATGCCACGTTAGAGGTACCTCTCAAATAACGTAAAATCTACTTCACAGCTTCCCAATGTTCCTTGCAAGGATTCACCATGAATCTACTTATAACTCCCACTGCATAGGAGATGTCTGTCCTTGTGCAAACTATTGCGTACATCAAACTACCAATAGCAAACTGGTAGGGCACCTTTGACATGTACTCATGCTCCTCCTTCGTAGGAGGTTCTTTCTCCTTTGAAAGTTTGAAGTGGCTTCCTAAAGGTGTTAGAGCAGATTTTGCATTTTTCATATTAAATCTCTCTAGTACCTTCTAGATGAGAGGGAGGAAATCAAGGGTCGTAATAATCCACAAGGCAGATCAATAGTCGATGCGGTGACCGCTCCATAAATCCCACTCAAGCAGCAATTAACACACAATAAAGAATAAATCAATTGAGTCCCAAAAATGTGAATTAAAATTTATTAACTCTACCATAATGATGCATAGTGCGGAAGTATGTAGAGGTCGAACCACAGAGAGCAAAAACTGGTAGCCAACAATTATTCATATAGAAGCTAGTCATGTATGCACACAAGTCTTTTTGTGGGTTTTTAATTGATATATTTTTATTTACTTTTTGATTTTATATTTTTGTATTTTCTTTTTTTATTTTACTGATTATGTATTTTCTTTTTATATTTTGTATTTTTTTATTTTCTTTATCTTTTAATAAAGATATAATATGTATATAAGGAATATATGTACACTAGAGATAGGAGAGAGATAAAAAGAAGGAAAAATACTCAAAATATAGGAAATAAAATATTTTTGGTATTTTTATAATTTTCTAATGTTTTGTGATTTTTCTAGATTTTTCTTGATTTTTTTAGGTATTTTTAAAGGCAAAAATACTGAAAACAGTGAATAAAATACAAACCCGAAATTTAAAAGAGGATAAAAAATATCAAACAGAATAAAAAATTCCTCAAATTAATTTTAAATTAAAGATAATAAAATATAGAAAATTGGTAAATAGAGATTATATTTTTGAGATTTTTAGGGGATTTTTAATATTTTTATGAAGGTTTTTAGAGTTTTGCAATTTTTCAGAGCTTTGTTTTATATTTTTTAGTGATTTTTCGTTGGAATATAAAAGAAACTAGAAGACACAGAACGTGATTTTTTGGAATTTTTAAAGGGGTATTACTATTTTTTTGGTATTTTCTAATGCAGACTATAACAAAAAATGCATGTTTTTGAATTTTTATAAATATTAAAATGCTATAAAAGTGAAAACTAAAAATATGGCGTGAAACTACAATGTAACAGGAACTTATGATATTTTTTGGTTATTTTTGGGGTTTTATAGATACATGAAATAAATAGAGGAAACAAAAAGAAATTCCAACCCTAGCAGCGGTATTTTTGCAAATAAAATAAAGCCCAGGGGGTTCTGTGCAAATTTACCAAAACTTTTGAACGTTAACATGAAGTTTCAAGACCAAATATAAATTTCAAAACCAGCCAGGGGGCCCTTGCAATTTTACAACACATCACGTGGGACAACACGCGACTCGGCCGGGAGGGACCTCTTTGTAATATCCAATTAATACAAGGGAGTTCTATGTAAAAATCCCATTTATTTCAACGCTAATATTTATTTACAATACTGAAAAATAAATTACAAAATTGCGGGGCAAAGAGTGAAAATTACCCCTAACGCGCGCGGATGGACGGCTGATGGCTTCTCACTTATACATGTGGCGTCCATCCAACGCTGGGTACCAGTTCACGGTCGGACGCACGAGATTAGATCTCCTGCATAGATCTAACGGGTATGGTGCTTGGCATACAACGATTGCTGCTACGCCTGGGATCTCCATCTTGATTGGACGGTGATGGAGCAAGGTCGAAGAACAGGGTTGAAGCTCGTGCGCGGCGAGCTTAGATCATGCATGCCCGGTGCCTCTGGCCTCATCCGTCGCCTCCAAAGGTCTCGACACGTTCTTGTAAGATCCCCGCGTCTACTGATGGCTTCCGCTTGGCTCCTGGAGGTCCCAATCGATCCGGCGAGCTTGAGGAAGGGGAAGACCTCCAGGAACCTCTCCCTGGGATCAATCAAGCCCAAGAGGGCTCCTTTTATGTCAAGACCTGCACATGAAGATAAAGTGGCTCGAGGGCTTCACCCTCGACTTGGGGTTTGAAGCTTTTACGCAAAAAAATGAAGAGGGCGGCGAGGTTCTGGAGAGCGGCAGAGGTGAACCTTGATTCACGAAGCCACGTGGGCACCGGTTGATCTGGGGCGTGCAAAAGATGAAGAACACAATAGGGAACGAAATGGTGGCAATACGGGGGTCGGAAAACCACTGGAAGGCTCGGGAATCATCCCGGAGCGGAGCTCCGGCGAACTACGACTCAACCGATTCACGGCTAATTACTGGGCTAAAAACTGAACTAAATGCGGGAAATAAATAGTGGAATCGAAATCTACCTAATAAAGCAATAAAAGGGATCTACTACCTTGTGGGAACCAGGGAGCATGGCGATCGTTGGAGCACCGCCGTGGGTGCAGCTCCCACCTCCTCCGACTGATTCAAGGCGCCAAGAGATCCCTCCTGTCAAAAGGTAGATCCTAGGACCAAATACGAGGAAGGGAGAAGGGTAGAATTAACCAAATTTGCAAAGGACGAGGAGCTGGGTTATTTATAAACCTTTCTGGACACCCTTATTAACCGGCGATTATCGAGTGATCTGGTGTATGTACAAGTGATCCAAGGTGATGGCGTGATTGTACAATGAACAGCCGACAACTCTTGTGGAAGAAGCGAGTGCGATCGATGGATGAGACGCCCATGAAAAAATGCAGGAAAACTGGGGATTCAATAGGTCGGATGACTCAAAGCAGCAGATGGGACAGTTGACCAGAGGTCAACGAAGGCCGCGCGCGGATTGGTCCACGTAGGCCGCTAAAGGACAAAACAGAAGGTTTTACTCGAAAATGATTAATTTAAAATAGTAAATGATTTTATTATTTTCGAGTACAAAATAAAAAATGTTTATTATTTTATGTAGTATTTTAATATGATTTTTATTTATTTTTTTGGCTTGGTTTTTTAGTAGTTAAGTTTTTATGAGTGTTTATAGGTATATTCACTATGTTTTGTGCATTTCTATTTTTACTTTGTATATATTATTTTATTATTTTATTTTCTTATTTTATATATTTATAACTTATTTTTGTGAGTATAAATATATTTTTATTTGATTTTTATGAGTTTATTTACACATTTAAATAAATAGGTATATGAATTGTATATGTATAAGTATAGGTATTTTGCCTATGTTTTGTATACTTCTTTTTATTTTAATGTATTTTAATGAGTTTTTATTTTTGTTTTGTATTTTTAATAGAATATATATGATATTGAAAATATTCTAAAAATATTAAAGAATAAAATAATTAAAGAATATAGTTCCCATTTATTTATATACATATAAGTGTTTCATCTATGTTTTTATATAACTTTATTTTATTTTTCATTTTCTTGTTAGTTTTATTTTTTATTTTTATGTACACATATATTATAGATAACGTTTACAAAATTATAAAAATCAGAATTTGTAAAGGTAATAAGTAATGAATAAATTGAATATTTTAATCGGTATTATGTACAATGGGGGTCCAAAACCTATCTTTTGCACAACAACTCCAAAAAAATATAAAACCACCACTATTAAATATCTCATGAAAAGTTATATACAATTAGAGGTGATTTTTCTACGTTTTCGGTTTTTATTTGCAAGATATGGGTCTTGGAAATTTGGTTTTTGGCTGTTTATTCTGGGTATAAAATGTACATTGTATATTATTTTTGCACAAACTCAATTTTATATTTCTATTTACATTATTATCTACAACTTTTATGTACAAAGTTTCTTTATTTGATGAATAAATACTTAGATACAAAATAGGTGTCAAAAATGCATAAATCAAGAATGAATAAATGAGGTATTTATTGTCTTTTTGGCCCTTATCTCCCCCTACTTTATTGCTTGTCGACCAATTTCATTCTGTACTTGGTCTCGAGGTTAGGGTCATAAAATATTTGCAATATTTTATTCTCTTTTCTTTTCTTCACATTATTCTATAATTTTGGCATTAAAAACCTTATTTTATGTGCAAGAAATACAATAAATCATAAATGATATTATGGACAAATTAATGTTATTTATATGCATTAGCTAGGGTTTTCAAGGCTAAAATAATAGAATAAAGGTGATGAAATGGAGATTCATCACCCCCCTATACTTGCCTTTGCTAGTCCCTAGCAAATACTTATGCAATAAGTACAAAAAAGAACAAAGAATAAGAAGAAAAGAAAAAGAAGATTGAAAAAGATAGAGTGAATAGGATTGCTTTCAGTGCAATATCTGTCCTTACAAAATCAGAATTTGGAGCTTCTGTTAGACCTTGAGTGTGGATGTGTGTAGAACCTGGTCGGGAACCAACTTTAAAACACAACAGCCTTCGAGAGTCACAGAACTCGATTCAACCCACCTCAATAGCCTGGTCAGAACTGGCCTACATCATACGCAAACCCTTATGACTATGAAGCTGACTTGTACAGTGTAAGTGATAGTGGCTCTCCCCAACTGAAATGACAAAGGAACTAACTTCTCCATAATGACAACCCAATGATTCCCCAATCCAGCCCTCTGTTGTCGAGGAGCGAGGTATTCCCTTCTATGTTCAAGTGGCATCCGACTCAATAGGAGGAGGGGAAGAAGAGAATAGACGGTAGCCAGTGTAGCTATCTATCGTGGGATGCAAGACCAGTGTAGTCAAGTCATCCAGCTGCAGGCTTACATGGTATAACTTTGATGCTCAAGCTTGCTTATTTTCTATACAACACATATATATACTCTGGTAGGTACTTTTATTTTTATTTTCAAGCCTGTCTATTTTCTTTTTGAATTTTTTTAACATACTCTTTACATCAGCATTTACATAAGGACTTTTTCTTCTTGAGCCAGAAGACTATCCCTCTTTTGAAGCTTTATTGCAACCCACACTCTCCTGTCATTCGACTTCATTGAAACTGGACCAGGTTGGGGTGCACTTCCCTCCCTAGACGAGGACAAATGTTTCCACCCGTGTGCGTCTCAGACTGGCAAATCCAACCCCCTCACCACTCCAACTGAGTTGAGCCAAGTGAAAGTTGCAAGTGTCCGAATTAGGTCATGGTCGACAAGAGTCATGTGTGTGTCTCAAAAAGTTCTATTTAGTCAGTTGAGGTGACTTGATCCTAGCCCTGATTTCTCAAACAATTAAGCCTGAATAGACCTGAAGTACCTTAAACCTAGTTCCCATAAGGTTCCAGTGCAGTTAGGTGCAGTAAGGTCCAACCAAGCTCCAATTTTAGACTTTATTGGACTGGTTCAATCATCAAGCTCACTCAAAAAAGAATATGAATGATATGCACATGCTATGCAATGATGCAAAGAATAAAGAATTTGAAAATAAAGAGAAAAACTTTACACAAAGATTTTTTGTAAAAGGAATCTGGTATTCCAAGAATAACATATGTACAGCTATTTACACGGGCGTACTTCTTTATTTACAAGAATTAAGAATTTTAAGGTATTTACAAGTGTTAACCTGTTGGTTCTAGGTACATATATGTATACAATTGATAAAGAATTTTTGTTTAACGGCTTTAAAGATATGTCCAATTATATATATATATATATATATATATATATATTTGAAAACATTTTCAAAACTATAGTGCACAATAATTTTTGCAAGCATTTACAAAGATTTGAAAGCCATTTTGCAAAGATTTGTCACACTATGTATATACGTTTTCCACAATAGTTTTTACAAACATTTTCCAAACCATTTGCACATAGGTTTTCAAATCCTTTATTTCACACAAAGAAGAGAATTTTACAAACAAAGCAATTTTATGCAGGTTGTTAACATTTCACAGAAAGTTTTCCAGATGGTTCACACCATTTTTCAAATCATTTTGCAAAGATATTTAACCTGATTTATTAATCAGTATATACAAAAAAAACTACATTTTATGTACAAAATGGTTTAGGCTCTTATAAGTTTTGTTTGGAATTATTGCTTGTTTTTGCATGAGAAATTTTTGTGTATACTCCTCAGACTTATTTGAAAATCATTTTCAAAAGATTTTGAAGACTATAGTCCAAAATATTTTTACAAACATGTACACGCATTTGAATGTTATTTTGCGAGGGTTTTTCGAACAGTATAGATTGATTTTTCAAAATAATTTTACAACCATTTTTCCAACCATTTGCAAACCGCTTTTCAAACATTTTTATTTTACTAAAAGAAAATAAATTTTGCAAACAAAAATATTTACAAAAGTTGAATACTTTTTACAAAATATTTTTCAAACAATTTTCACGAGATTTCTTCACAAGGAGAACGTTTTGCACAAAGCATTTTTCCTAATTTATTAATCAGTACGGACAAAAAGAGTCTGAGGAGCTCACAATCATCTTTTATTATCGTAATAGAAATACTTTTAACATTATTTTTAGCTCCAGGTAGTATTTTTATTTACAGTACGAGTTATGGCTTATAGTATATACATAGTATATACGACCCCCCTATACTTGGCTCGGGCTATGTCCTCATAGATCAAAGAGAAGAAGTAAAGACATAACTCGGACTAAGTAGAGAAAAGTCGAAAGAATGAATGAATAAGGAGATAAAGAAATCAAGAAGTTGACTGTTCCCCCTGTACTTGGGATCAAATAATCCTAAGTATAGCAAACTGTACACAAGACGGGGATTGTCAAGGATGAGAATGGACAGATCGTTCTCAGCTTGTCTCCCCCTATACTTGGCGTGAAGTATCCCTGAGTATAGTCAAGAAGAGGAGACAATGGAGGAGATCAACAAAGAAAGAGACTCGGGGTGCATACCCCCCCCATACTTAGGGTAAGGTGGGACCTAAATATAGGCAATGGGTAAAAGGGCAGCACCTATTTGGTAGAAAAAGATAATAGAAAAAAAATAAAAAAGAAGAAAAGAAGAAGAGAAGAAATCAGTTAAATAGTTTTTGAGGTGCAGTATCTAAATCTTTTGATGTCGATATTGCTGTGGATGTGTCATCAAAGCGTAGAAACTGGATGGAGTCGACAACGGCCGAGAACGTATCAGGCTCGAGGTAAGGCTTCAGGAGTTGACCGTTGACGACGAATGGTTGTGTGTCAGAAGACAATTCTGATATGGCAATACTTCCATTGTCACGCACTTCACGAACTCGGAATGGCCCTGTCCACTTACTCTTTAATTTGCCCGGGAAGATCCATAACTTTGCATCAAATAACCACACCTTCTGTCCAACTTCAAAGGTCTTTCGTCTCATGTGCTGGTCATACCAGCGTTTCACCTTTTCCTTGTACATCAATGTGTTATTGTATGCATAGTCTGAGAACTCCAAGAGTCTGTTCAGATCATCTTTTCTTTTCTGACCACTTTTCCGAGAGTCCAAATTGCACATGTTAATTGCCCATAAAGACTTGTGAATTAATTCGACGGGCAGATAACATGGCTTCCCATATATAAGACGATAGGGCAACATGCCCAAGGGAGACTTGTAGGCAGTTCTGTAAGCCCAGAGGACTGAGTCCAAGAGTTGAGACCAGTCCATTCTGTCTGGCTTTACAAGTTTCTGAAGGATCATCTTGATTTCTCTGTTCGACAAATCGGCCATGCCATTGGTCTGAGGATGATAAGGAGATGCGACGCGATGGTCGATGCCATACTCCTTTGTTAATTTCTTGACCTCTTTATTAATGAAATGGTTACCCCCATCCGATATGAGAATCTTTGGAATCCTGAACCGTGCAATGATGTTATCTCTCACGAATCGGCACACTGTCCGGCTGTCAGCGGCTCGAGCGGGAAGAGCTTCAACCCAACGACTTACATAATCTACGGCAAGAAGGATGTGCTCAAAACCCTGACTGTTAGGGAAAGGCCCCATGAAATCAATGCCCCATGCATCAAAAATATCTGCTATCTGAATGATCTTCATAGGCATCGAATCTTTTGTAGTGAGTGTACCCTTCAATCTCTGACAGTCAATGCATAGTTTGACAAATTCTGTTGCATCCTTGAATAGTGTGGGCCACTAGAAGCCACACTGAAGTACTTTAGCTATCGTATGGTCTCCAGATGATGTCCACCAGATTCGAGCGAGTGACAGTGCTCGAGGACACTATAATGCTCCTCCTGAGGTATGCACCTGCGCCAAATGCAATCCGCTACTTCCCTGAATAAGAGAGGATCTTCCCATTGATAAAAAAGATGGTTGACATGAATTTATTCTTCTGATTTTTCATCCAATCCGATGGTATTACCCTCGAGGCTAGGCAATTGACTATATCAGCAGAACAAGGGAGGGAATCCACTGCTAAAATTGACTCATCTCGAAAGGTTTCTGTGATAGGTGCATTACTCAGGGGAGGCTCTTGCTGTTCAATTCTGGAGAGATGGTCGGCTACCACATTCTGAACTCCAGGCTTGTCCTTGATTTCCAAATCAAATTCCTGGATAAGAAGGATCCATCTAATCAATCTTGGATTGGCATCCTTCTTCTCTTGTAGGTACCGGATAGCAGAGTGGTCTGTAAAAATGGTAACTTTCGACCCAAGCAAATAGGATCTGAACTTTTCCAGGGCGAAAACCACAGCCAACAACTCTTTTTCTGTCACAGTGTAATTTCTTTGCGCCTCATCTAATGTTTTGTTGGCGTAGTGAATGGCATAGGGCACTTTTTCTTTTCTTTGTCCTAGAACAACCCTGACTGCAAAGTCTAATGCATCAGTCATGATCTCAAAAGGGAGAGACCAATCCGGTGGCTGTAGGACTGGAGCTTTAGTGATAAGCTCCTTCAGTTGATTGAAAGCAAGGAGGACCTGGTGATCGATATTGAACTCAGTTTCCTTGCATAAAAGCTCTGTGAGAGGGCGGGCGATGCGGCTAAAATCCTTGATGAATCATCTGTAAAATCCTACATGCCCGAGGAATGACCTTACACTTTTGACTGTCTGAGGTGGCTCTAGATTGGCAATAACATCCACCTTTTCCGGGTCGACTTCCATGTCACGTTTGGAAATGACATAACCCAGCACAATTCCTTCGGTGACCATGAAGTGGCTCTTTTCCCATGAAAGCACTAAATTGACTTCACGACATTTCTAAAGCACTCTGTCTAGGTGCCCAAGACAAGAATCAAAATTGTCAACATAGACTGAGAAGTCGTCCATGAACACCTCGAGAAAACTGCCTACCATCTCGGCGAAAACTGCTAGCATGCATCTCTGGGATGTCGCAGGTGCATTGCATAATCCAAAGGGCATTCTCCTGAAGGCGTAGGTGCCGAACGGATAAGTGAAGGCAGTCTTCTCTTAATCTTCGGGAGCGATTGCCACCTGGTTGTACCCGGAATACCCGTCCAAAAAGTAGAAGAACTCCTTTCCTGCTAGTCTTTCCAAAACTTGATCAATGAATGGCAAGGGGAAGTGGTCATTCTTAGTTGCTGCATTAAGACGGCGGTAGTCAACACACACCCGCCAGGATGTTGGGACCCGACTAGATATTTCCTCTCCTTTGTCATTGGTAACCACGGTAAGCCCTGATTTCTTTGGAACTACATGTAGTGGGCTTACCCATTTTGAATCGGAGATGGGATAGATGAAGCCTGCATCACATCATTTCGTGCTCTCTTTCATAACAACATCCCGGAGGTTTGGATTCAGCCTTCTTTGGAATTTGTGGGACGGCTTGGCATCTTCTTCCAGATAAATGTGGTGTGAACACAAAGCTGGATTTATCCCATGGAGATCTGATACACCCCAACCAAGTGCCTTGCGGTTCTTTTCTAGAACCTTGAGAAGTTGAGATTCCTGATCCGGGTTCAACATGCTGCTGATGATGACCGGATACATGCGTTCTTCACCTGCAGGGGAAGCATACTTCAGTCCTACAGGAAGTGGCTTGAGTTCTGGTCCTGATCTGTCCAACTTGTCGGTCACTTCAGACACTATACTGGTGGTGGGATGTACTTCATTGATGGAGCTACCATCCTCAGTATTCTGTTGAGATCCCGATGATGTGCCGAACGATTCTGTACTAGGCTCATTATGTTCGGGCTGGAGTGAATTCTCGGAACCACATAGTTGCGCCAGCATCTGAGAGTCTGTCTCCCAAGAATCATCGGAGCATAGGTCAACTGTGCTTTTCAAGTCCTCCTCGAGAGTGAGGATTTCTCGGGTCCATGAATCATTCAATGAAAGTGATGAGTCTCTGATCTCTGCAATAAAGCCACAGTTTGCTTCTGATACTGCATGGCTCTCATTAGTCGTGGCTTTCGGCTCTCTGATCATGTCTATAGTGATCTGCTTGTTGTCCGAGCAGAAAGTGATCTTATCGGACCCGTAGTCAACCACGGCACCTGAGATACGCAAAAATAGTCGGCCAAGGATGATAGGGGTCTGGAGTAAGGGTGCAGGTGAGTCCATATCGAGGACCATGAAATCAACAGGAAATTGCATCTCCCGCACCTTCACCACAACGTCTTCCACCAGACCTCTCAGTTGCTTGGTGGATCAGTCAGCGAACTGAAGGATCATCTGTGTTGGCTTGAGCGGACCTAGACCAAATTCTTGCATTAGGGACGAGGGCAAAAGGTTGATAGAAGATCCACTGTCAAGGAGAGTATGCTCGAAGACTTGATCAAATATCTCACAACTGATAAGAGGCGATCCTTTGTCTTGTTTCTTCTGAGGAGATTGCTGATAGCCGCAACAGTAGCCATGGAAAGCACGTGCCTCTCGAACTGATTGTGTTTGTTCTTGTGTGTTGGTCGACACTTGCTGGTACATGCTTCTTTCAAACCTTTCTTCACGGCTGGCATATATTCCATGGCCTTCAGTAAGGGAATCTCAACGGTTAAGTTATCTATTATTTCCACAACTCCAGGATCAGACAATGCACTTTTTCTTTTTGTAATTTTTTTGGATTTTTCTATTGCATTAGGAAAAGGAATATTTACATCACTGATAGGCAGAGTAGAGTTCTTATTTACATTAGAACTATTGCCCATAACTTGTTGTACATCCACACTACAAAAAGGAGTACAAGTTGGGTCTTGAGATAATGGTGCTGATGGGCGAACAAAAAGTAGAGTGTCTGCTCCGTCGGCTGGCGAGTGATGAAACTCGATTTCATCATCTTTATTTTCTATTATTAACCCCCTTGCTTAAATAGATGTCAATAAAACCCAGTTAATGTCCTGTAATTAACAGAGTCCTAAATAAATTAAAAACTACAAAAAAATGGCAAAATAAAAATCCTTGGTATTTTTAGACTTAAAAATACCTTCAAAATATTTCGGGTCTTTGTTTGACTTCATCTCCAGTTTTGGTCAACATGAAACTTGTATATCTCACCAAGATCTACAACTTTCATGTTTTGAGTTTTCTCAAAATCGGCCACTAAAACCCTCAAAACTCAAAAATACCCTCGGAATAATTTGATTGGGCCACGTGGCCCATTCTGGGGGCGCCACGTGGCCCGGCTCTTCTTGTCTTATCCGCCTGTGATTTGGACCGTCAGATCTCCTCCTGAGATCCAACGGTCCAAAACCTTCCACGCGCTCCTAATTTTTCAGCCATTCGATCATTTCACCTTCAATCTGCACCGCATGTGAGCGCCCTCACCAGAGCATGCCACGTGGCGCGATGTGCGCCCTTCGATTGCGCTCTAGATCTTTCATCTGAGCCGCTTAAACTGCCCTCTCTTCCTAACCGCCCGATCAACTCCTGCGCTCCATCATCACCGCACGCTTGCACCTCACCAGGAGCGCGCCACGTGGCACTTTGAAGACCATCTGATCACGCCTAAATTCTCTAATCTGAGCCGCTAGATTTTCTTTTATTTTCAGCCATCTGATCAAACCTCCTTCGCATATGCTCCCTCCGTTCGCGCCTCTCTCTCAAACCGACACGTGGCGAGAGCGCATCACTTCGATCGCTCCGCTCCCGATCTTATCTCAATCGTCACTTCGCACCCTTCTCTCAGCCGTTGGATTGCAAGATCCAACGGCCGAGGCCTCGTCTTCCTCCTCCCGCAAGCTCCACCCGAGCGTCCCGCCTCGCAGACCTCCTCCACCCCTCTAATTTTAGCCATAGCCCTGGTCATCCTCGCTATGCTCTAACCACCCCACGGCCGAGCCAATCCTCCCACGATCCTCGCGTGCACGACCTCCATCCACCACCCTCCTCCAGTCGCTCCATAATCCCCTCGCAATCCTCAGCTCCAAGCACCTGGACCATCACCCCCTTACTTTAAATACACCTCCTCATCCCTCTTTCACCCTCGTCCATCGACCAAGGGGGAGAGGCCTAGCCCTCCAGCTCCTCCCGGTGACAGGGGGAGGAGCTCGAATTGAGCGACAATGGCCTTCTTCCCCGATGAGACCCACCGCCGATCACAGCGGTGCTGCGGAGGCGCCAGCCCCGCTCGAGCTCCGAGGAGTAGCCGATCTCGACGTGCGACGACCCGGGCATCTTCTCCGATGCCCAGCCCAGGCTCCCGCTCCGCCCAACCTCCGGTAGGTTTTCTTCCTCTTCCTCTGCATTTCTTCTTTATTTTTCTTAATTAATTAGGCCTCGCCACTCTTCCTCGCCCTTCACCGATCACCTGTTTAGATCCATCGCGTATCCTTCAACTTCGCCAGCCATTCCGATCACCCCCTTCCTCCGTCGCGACCTCCTTCACCCCAAGCTTCCTCCTCCGCCGGAGGCGGAGGAGGACCCACTAAGGGCCTCGCCTTCTGTGCTCCACAAGAGCCCTCCGTCCACTTCATCTCGTACGCACACACGCCTTAACCACCTTGCAGGTCAACCAGCACCAATGGCCGGACCTTGGGCGGAGCCAGGTTCTAGAGCTCCGCCTCCGGCAATTAGGCGTCGACGGCGAACTCCAGATGCGTCTGCAGCTTCTCCGACCTCGGAGCTTCATCGCCAGATCTTCAGAGCCAACCTCCGAGCTTCACCGAACGCGGCGAGGCGCGGCGGAGCTCCAAGCCTCACGCCGGAGCTCCAATAGCGCCGCCAGCCATCGAGGAGGAAGGAGGAGCAGCCACCGTTGGATCTAGCCCCACGGCGGAGATCCAACGGTTCTGAAGCGACCACGTCGACCATCCCGGAGCGCGGAGGCTCGGTGGGACCGAGCCTCGCCCGAGGCACCCTCGAGCCACCACGTGGCCCGAGCCACCTGCTACGGCCACCCGAAGCAGCGTCGACCCTCGCCCCATCCGAGCCTGAGATCACGTGCTTCACGCACGTGGCTGTGGGCTTTTTGCATCGGTGCCCTCGCACCTTCCACAAATTGCAACCAGGTCCTGATACACGTGGCACACCCAGAGACCACGCCGAGCCTGATCGCCACCAAGCCTGGAGGCTCGGATATCCCGAGCCAACCCGAAGCAGCAGCGAGCCTCTGCCAAGCCCGAGCCGCACTCCGAGCCTGGATAGCGCGTGCAAGGCACGTGCTTTCTGAGTTATTTGCAGAGGCGCCCACAACGTTCATCAAAATGGCAAACAGGTCCTGAGCACGTGCAGCACCTGCGCGCCTGGGGCTATTTGCACTCATACCCTTACGGGTTTCAATAATTGCAAATATGCCCCCGCGTGTATGGTTTATTTACAGGGAAGGCCCCACACTTATTTTTATTTCATTTTAGTCCTTCCTCGGGACTGATTTGTAGATATCTTTTTATGTTTTCTTTCATTTATGCCCTTGCCTTTAATCTTGCATATCTTGAGCCTCGTATATCCGATTGAGGTGATTTCAGTTTCATTTCGAAGCTCTTTTTATCGTCTTTATTCTGGCATGCTTAGATTCTCACTTTGACACTTCGATCTGTACTGCTCCATATTGGTCAACTAAGTGTCCTGATTTCCTTGTTTCTCATGCATGCTTGCTACATAAATGAAAATTGCTTCATTATCTGATTCTGTTCAACTCGTACATTTTATGGCTTTAGTAATGATCATTTCGGGCATAATATTTGCATTGCATTTCCTAGCGTTTATTTGCATAGTTAAAAATTGATAAAAAAATGCATGTTTGACTTTAATGCAGCATTGTGTCTATGCATAATTTGACCTATATTGTCTCTTACTCAGCACTTAGTTAAATAAATAGAAATCCGATTAATACGAGAGAAGCGCGTGTCCCTGAGTTCGAACTTGGTTTCTTGCCAAGTAAAATAAAAATTAATGACCATGGCATTCTTATTTGACATGTATCAATGAGATGGTCTCTTTGATGACCAAAATTAGCCCGACTGCTACGACATTTATCAAGTGTTAAAAACACTCTATTAAAGGGCCGATTTTGCGGCTCGTCAAATGGCGCCGTTACCGGGGACACGGCTCATTTTTTGTATTTTTCTGGATTTTTGTTTATTTAATTTAGTGTTCATTTTATAGGTCAATTTGTCAATTCATTTTGCATTGTAAAATTGTCTTCTCTATCGATCTCTAACTATTGTTTTATGCAGGGCACTTGATGGTTCAAGGAGGTGAGGAGCAGGATGCTTCCCGCTGAGAGGAGCCGCAGAAGTACACTTGGAGTACGTCGAGAAGAAAGAAAAAGAAAAAAAAATGTCTTGCATTTTTATTTCCATGTAATAATTCGTCGTTTACAGCGGTCTTCGATTGAAGACTCGCGGTTGTAATCGAACGATTGTGGTTGTGTGGGGATCCCCACTTGAGTGTCGACCTAGGATAGGCACGCGGCTCTCCGAGCTCATTTTATCTTTCATATTGTTATGTGCTTGATCGTAGGTAGGACACACTAAATGATATACGCACATAATCTCGCATCACTTAGCTAAAATTAATAAAAAAATCAATCATCGCTAATAGATGCATGATTAGGTGCGGCTTTTTCGACTTGCATGCATGTTGGATTTGGTTTTCAAAACAGCCTCCATTTTTCACGTGTTTTTGTCAAATCACTACATGATTTCTCGCTTAGCCTAGATCACGGTTTCTTCGAATACATGTTTTCTCGGCTTTCATTTCCTAGCTTGATCACCTAGGATTAATGGAAAATGGAATGAACGGTAGACGATGACTTCTTGATTTTGTGCTAACCATAATTCAGTGATAACCTAAAATAAAATTGGGACTGTTAATTGCAAGTCAACCAAAAATGGAGTAAAATTCGGTTTTGGGAGAGCAATACCCTCGCTTACGCATGATTTTCACTTCAATTCTTTTCTTTGCGTAAAAATCAAACGTTTTATCACCAATAAAATAGACAAGATAATAAACCAACTTTGGTTGGTTTCATGTGTGAGTTGGTGAAACTAAGGGTTTGCTTGCTTGATTGAGCCTTGTATGATGCGACACGCACCCCAAAACCAAAGACACTCCATTTCATCTCCGAAGATTCACCCGCTCACTTGTATATCCATCCTTCTTCTTCGTTCACCTTGGGTCTCTTCCAACATCAATTTCTATCTATATACTTAGGCTAATCTCAGCCTAAGTATAGGGGGGACCCAAGTCCCTGTGATTTCTCTACTCATCTTTTCTTGCCTTTATACTTAGGTTATTTCTAACCTAAGTATAGGGGGAGCCCCCTCTTAGTTCCCATATATTCCTATATAATTAAATGGACCTATGGACTCGTAACATCTAGTGCTATGAGGACATAGCAAAGTTTAAGGATAGGGGGTATACCGTATATACAATTTACTTACTTTAGCTAATATCTGGAAAATTTGAAAAATTAAAAACTTTTTGGCTAAAGTAAAATTCTTTGGACTAAGAGAACTCAAATGATTTCATGGCTTTTCTACACTATGTTACACTATTTTGATAAAAATATTTTCGAAAATGATTTGAAAAATGAGTTTTTCTTGTTTTGAAAAATCTTTTTGAAAAATGTTTTGAAAATCTTTCATTTGTGTGACATGGTTTTGAAAATCTTTTATCAAGGAAAGTTGAGTCTAACCTGTGTTTTAAACTTTAAATTAAATCCACAAAAATGAGAAAAATCCAAAAATCCTTTAGGAGCCATTAGTGACTACTAAGCCCTATTAAATAGCCGTGTTCAGTGAGGGTTCGCCCTTAGCAGAGTGGATGGTTTAAAGGACATCGCGTAAGGCTCCGTCCTTAAGCAACGGGCTCTGGCCTGTACTTACATCCATACTGGTTGAATGCAGATGCAACTATTTAATTGAGATTAGGCTGTCCTCATATCTCTTGAAGTAAAAAAAATGTTTTTGAATGAAGGAGTTGGATTAAACCTCTACACTTTCACCCAGGATCTGAAATGTTCAAGGAAGCTTGATTTTTGAGGTCTTTGAGATTTGCGGTTAACCAACTTTAGTCATCAGGGTCATAGACTTAATAATCCACATTCCCCTAGGTCTCTAGATTTGCATGCTATATTCCATGCTTAGTCTCAGACAAAAAGAATATGATCAGCACATCACATGCACGATTGCGGTTTTTGATTGAGATGAGTTGACTTTTCACCTGCGGGATTGGGATGAGGGATTCAAGTCGGGATTTGATCTAATGATGCTCGAGGATGGGATAAAATCTTTGAAGGCTTCAGGAAACCTGAGTGTTAGCAAATTAGCCAGTATGAGAACTTGGTTCTTATACTAATCTCTTGATATTTACCTAAGTGCCTAGGTGTGATATAAATAAAAAATTGTTGATCAATGTGCGCCAACTCTTGGTAAAAGCAGTGGAGCTAGCCAAAAATATACAAAGCAATGAAATAACAAAGAAAAGCTCTCATTCCATACAAAGTCAAATATCAAAGAGCTTCCACCAAAGGCGAGCGCTCCCAGACTTTTCAAAGTGTCCACTTGGACCACCGCTATTAGGACCAGGAGTCGGGCTTGCACCAAAAAAGGGCTCTGCATCGTAAATGCTACAAGTCTGGGTGTCGAAGGTACGATAGGTACTCAAAAGAGACACACCCCGGTGTACTCCCAGGAAAACAAGTGCAGACGGCTCCAACTTCTCTTGACGGACGCATTGATCAACACCACCAAAAAAAATGTGTTGCGTAAAAGGCACTAGAGAGAATCCTTGTTTCAAATGAGAGGGAGAGAAGAATTGACACAATCCCATGCCCTCCATTTCTGGCCTGCCATCTACATTTTCTGAGTCTGACAACTAAAGAGATGGTGGATTGAATGCAAGATTTGATTTATTCCCTAGTGTTGAGGATTGGGTCCTTAGGAGAATTTCTTGGACCAAGACTTTGGGTGAAGATTGGACTCTACTCTCAGAATTGCGGTCAACACTAAATGTCATATCCTTTAGATTATATGTACATCAGAGAGAGTCTAGAGAATTAGAGGAATTGGGTACCTCTTGATTAAGGTTGGGTTGAACTCAAGAATTTTGGATCTCTAAAATTAAGTCGACTTGAGCAGATTGGATCCTGTATTCACATGCACAAGGGGGTTAATCCAACTTAGTCATTCTTTCTGATGCTCGAGGACGAGCATGGTTTAAGTATAGGGGGTTGATGAAACTCGATTTCATCATCTTTATTTTCTATTATTAACCCCCTTGCTTAAATAGATGTCAATAAAACCCAGTTAATGTCCTGTAATTAACAGAGTCCTAAATAAATTAAAAACCACAAAAAATGGCAAAATAAAAATCCTTGGTATTTTTAGACTTAAAAATACCTTCAAAATATTTCGGGTCTTTGTTTGACTTCATCTCCAGTTTTGGTCAACATGAAACTTGTAGATCTCACCAAGATCTACAACTTTCATGTTTTGAGTTTTCTCAAAATCGGCCACTAAAACCCTCAAAACTCAAAAATACCCTCGGAATAATTTGATTGGGCCACGTGGCCCATTCTGGGGGCGCCACGTGGCCCGGCTCTTCTTGTCTTATCCGCCTGTGATTTGGACCGTCAGATCTCCTCCTGAGATCCAACGGTCCAAAACCTTCCACGCGCTCCTAATTTTTCAGCCATTTGATCATTTCACCTTCAATTTGCACCGCATGTGAGCGCCCTCACCCGAGCATGCCACGTGGCGCGATGTGCGCCCTTCGATTGCGCTCTAGATCTTTCATCTGAGCCGCTTAAACTGCCCTCTCTTCCTAACCACCCGATCAACTCCTGCGCTCCATCATCACCGCACGCTTGCACTGCACCAGGAGCGCGCCACGTGGCGCTTTGAAGACCATCTGATCACGCCTAAATTCTCTAATCTGAGCCGCTAGATTTTCTTTTATTTTCAGCCATCTGATCAAACCTCCTTCGCATCTGCTCCCTCCGTTCACGCCTCTCTCTCAAACCGACACGTGGCGAGAGCGCATCCCTTCGATCGCTCCGCTCCCGATCTTATCTCAATCGTCGCGCCGCACCCTTCTCTCAGCCGTTGGATCGCAAGATCCAACGGCCGAGGCCTCGTCTTCCTCCTCCCGCAAGCTCCGCCCGGGCGTCCCGCCTCGCAGACCTCCTCCACCCCTCTAATTTTAGCCATAGCCCTGGTCATCCTCGCTATGCTCTAACCACCCCACGGCCGAGCCAATCCTCCCACGATCCTCGCGTGCACGACCTCCATCCACCACCCTCCTCCAGTCGCTCCATATTCCCCTCGCAATCCTCAGCTCCAAGCACCTGGACCATCACCCCCTTCCTTTAAATACACCTCCTCATCCCTCTTTCACCCTCGTCCATCGACTAAGGGGGAGAGGCCTAGCCCTCCAGCTCCTCCCGGTGACAGGGGGAGGAGCTCGGATTGAGCGACAATGGCCTTCTTCCCCGATGAGACCCACCGCCGATCACAGCGGTGCTGCGGAGGCGCCAGCCCCGCTCGAGCTCCGAGGAGTAGCCGATCTCGACGTGCGACGACCCGGGCATCTTCTCCGATGCCCAGCCCAGGCTCCCGCTCCGCCCAACCTCCGGTTTGTTTTCTTCCTCTTCCTCTGCATTTCTTCTTTATTTTTCTTAATTAATTAGGCCTCGCCACTCTTCCTCGCCCTTCACCGATCACCTGTTGAGATCCATCGCGTATCCTTCAACTTCGCCAGCCATTCCGATCACCCCCTTCCTTCGTCGCGACCTCCTTCACCCCTAGATTCCTCCTCCGTCGGAGGCGGAGGAGGACCCACTAAGGGCCTCGCCTTCTGCGCTCCACAAGAGCCCTCCGTCCACTTCATCTCGCACGCACACACGCCTTAACCCCCTTGCAGGTCAACCAGCACCAATGGCCGGACCTTGGGCGGAGCCAGGTTCTAGAGCTCCGCCTCCGGCAATCAGGCGTCGACGGTGAACTCCAGATGCGTCTGCAGCTTCTCCGACCTCGGAGCTTCATCACCAGATCTTCAGAGCCAGCCTCCGAGCTTCACCGAACGCGGCGAGGCGCGGCGGAGCTCCAAGCCTCACGCCGGAGCTCCAATAGCGCCGCCAGCCATCGAGGAGGAAGGAGGAGCAGCCACCGTTGGATCTAGCCCCACGGCGGAGATCCAACGGTTCTGGAGCGACCACGTCGACCATCCCGGAGCGCGGAGGCTCGGTGGGACCGATCCTCGCCCGAGGCGCCCTCGAGCCACCACGTGGCCCGAGCCACCTGCTACGGCCACCCGAAGCAGCGCCGACCCTCGCCCCATCCGAGCCTGAGATCACGTGCTTCACGCACGTGGCTGTGGGCTTTTTGCATCGGCGCCCTCGCACCTTCCACAAATTGCATCCAGGTCCTGATACACGTGGCACACCCAGAGACCACGCCGAGCCTGATCGCCACCAAGCCTGGAGGCTCGGATATCCCGAGCCAACCCGAAGCAGCAGCGAGCCTCTGCCAAGCCCGAGCCGCACTCCGAGCCTGGATAGCGCGTGCAGGGCACGTGCTTTCTGGGTTATTTGCAGAGGCGCCCACAACGTTCATCAAAATGGCAAACAGGTCCTGAGCACGTGCAGCACCTGCGCGCCTGGGGCTATTTGCACTCATACCCTTGCGGGTTTCAATAATTGCAACAGGGAAGGCCCCACACTTATTTTTATTTCATTTTAGTCCTTCCTAGGGACTGATTTGTAGATATCTTTTTATGTTTTCTTTCATTTATGCCCTTGCCTTTAATCTTGCATATCTTGAGCCTCGTATATCCGATTGAGGTGATTTCAGTTTCATTTCGAAGCTCTTTTTATCGTCTTTATTCTGGCATGCTTAGATTCTCACTTTGACACTTCGATCTGTACTGCTCCATATTGGTCAACTAAGTGTCCTGATTTCCTTGTTTCTCATGCATGCTTGCTACATAAATGAAAATTGCTTCATTATCTGATTCTGTTCAACTCGTACATTTTATGGCTTTAGTAATGATCATTTCGGGCATAATATTTGCATTGCATTTCCTAGCGTTTATCTGCATAGTTAAAAATTGATAAAAAAAATGCATGTTTGACTTTAATGCAGCATTGTGTCTATGCATAATTTGACCTATATTGTCTCTTACTCAGCACTTAGTTAAATAAATAGAAATCCGATTAATACGAGAGAAGCGCGTGTCCCTGAGTTCGACCTTGGTTTCTTGCCAAGTAAAATAAAAATTAATGACCATGGCATTCTTATTTGACATGTATCAATGAGATGGTCTCTTTGATGACCAAAATTGGCCCGACCGCTACGACATTTATCAAGTGTTAAAAACACTCTATTAAAGGGCCGATTTTGCGGCTCGTCAGCGAGGGATCGGCTGCAGCTGGCTGCTCCTCCGAGGCTAGCGCGGCTTTACTTCGGCTACAAAACTCTTTTTGTTCTTTTTGGTTTTGCTGATTTTTTTGTAGTTTTCGCTGATGGTGCTGGTGTTGCATGACTGCTGGAATGGCTCCTCCTTCTTCTTCCTCCACACCTGCCCCTGTAGTTGGCACGGCTGATGCAAAAGATGACGATTCACCTGGTTCTTTATTGTCCCTATTCTTGAAAGCAGGCGGAGGCAAGGCCTTACCGCTCCTGAGAGTGACAGCATTAGAACAAGCAATATTACCATTTTCTGACTCTACAGACGTAGACAGGACATCACATTCTACCTACTCTTTCTTTTTAAAGCTATTGGGTTGGCCTCGACCTGAGCTGGGAAAGTGGTCTTGGTGGTAGTTAGATCGTTGAGCCTCTTGGTCATATCTGCTAGCCCTTTGACGAGTTGGGCCAAGCAATGCATGGTCGGGTTCACATGATTTGCCTCAGTAGATTCAGCGTGCAGACCACGCTGTTGCTGCATGTGTTGGTGCTGAGACTGTCGTTGGTGGTGTTGGGGTGGTGCAGGAAGCAGAAACTGCTGGTAAGAGGAAGGGGATACTATTGGTACTGCTGAGGTGGAGCGACCGCATACTGATGGAAAGGTTGTGGCGGGCGGTACTGCGACTACTGATAATTTGATTCTGCCTCCATTGATTTGCATATGAGGGAGGCTGATGATACTGTGGCGGCGGCTGTGAGGCCTGCCCAAATCGACCACCCTGAGGTTGGTGGTATTGCCGGTTGGCTGGTAGCTGACGCTGAGGTTGTCCCATGGGACAGGTCGGTTGTGCTTCATTGCTCCAAACCCCATTGACTTCTTGAATCAGGGGTGGTGGTGGGAATACTGGATCGAAACCTGTTACAAAATCTTGTTGGTACGCAACCATCTGCTGCTGCGGGTGGCCCTGGTCGGGCGCCTGTACGTAGTACATGTGCTGGACTAACGGTGGCTGCTGGCTCGGCTGAGGCTGATGTGGCGGTGGTAGATCGTCCTTCTTCTCAGCTGGACCTTCTGATGGTGTTGCCGACTGGACAGAGTTGACAGTGCCTACCAGCAGTTCTAACTGTTTGGTGATCTGATCTAGTTTGTCAAGGTTTTGAGTCCTCTTCTTGATCACAGCAAGTTTTTCTAAGTCCTGTGATCGTTTCTCAATGATATCAACCTTCAAGAGATGGCCCCCGATGATGCTGAGGTTGGAGCTCTCATCTCTCTCCACCTCACAGGACTCTGCCATGTGCACTTGTTTCTGGAGGATCGGGGGTTGCTTTTGGTACGCTTTTGATGAAGAGAGGGCGGTCTCTCCTTCGTCCATTTCTTCAAAGATTTGCTAGCAAAAAACATCATCCTTATTGAATTGTGAGCCCCCACACGCTGCGTCGACGAGCCTTTGGCTCTCAACGTTTAGGCCCCCAAAAAAGTGTTGGACCAAGATGGTCTTCGGGATCTCATGATGGGGGCATTTCTCCTACAGATCGGTGAATCTCTCCCAGGCTTCATGTATGGATTCGTGCGCTCCCTGAGAGAATTTGCTGATACGTGCTCACATCTGGTTGAGCCTACTGAGAGGGTAAATTTTGTACAGGAAAGCTGACTTCAGTTCCTCCTAGGCGGTTACAACCTTCCCCAAATGGTTAACCCAATAGAGGGCCTTGTCTTGCAAGCTGAAGGGGAATGCCATCATTTTGACAATGTCCAGAGAGACATTCAGATAGTGGGTAGTTCGGCAAATGCGGGAGAACTACTGCAGGTGGATATACGGCTCTTCACTGGTGTTTCCATGGAAAGACGGAAGAAGAGAGAGGAACTGGGGCTTTAGCTCGAAGTGAGCATGCACCGGTGGAATGAGGATCCACTCGGTCATCTAGCTGTCTCCAGGGTTATATGTCTCTTTCAGTGTAGGTTTCGGCCTTGCCATGTTTGGGTCTTCTTCATCGTCATCGGAGGGTTATCACCTCCTCGTCGTCCTCCTCCTCCCTTGGGTCTGTTCATTGCATCATTCAGCATCTCTTGGAAAGTAGTCTTTACTAGGGCCTGCTCTGTCAACTGTTGTTGGATAGCTTGGATGGATGCCAACAGTTGTGCATTAATTTGATTCTGATCAGGCATATTCCTTGCTCTGGCTGGGGTGGTTGTTGACCCTTGCCCTTTCCTTGAGGAGTCATGTCAGGGTCCGAGTCTGACGAAATGAATTCTGGATTAGGATCCAGGGCTTGGTCTATCTTCTATCTACAGAATGAGAGAATCCTAATCAGACCACTTGCAATCTTATTCAGCTGTCATGATGGATCTGGAATCAAGGTCAATCCCAGAATGTTATGAACGGAAAAGGATATGGAATGTGATCGACTTCCATTAACAACGGCACAAGTGGGACACAAAGTGATCTCGGTTTAGTGGGTGGTCAAAGGAAAGGTAGAAGACGAGGAGTCTGGAGATCAATCCGCAAAGTCAGGGTCGGGTTCTCGAGAATCGCCTCGAATTTATTGGCGAAGTAGAGTCTATGGAATCGATGTGGGTATCGGCAGGATCCCGACGGAAACCATCCATGGAACGACTTCGTGAAGCAAAAGGAGGATTGTATGTTGGAAGAAGGATACGATGGTCAACGAGGAATAGAAAGGAGTGCAAACAGTAGAAAGGCTCGGCTGAGCGGGGGTCAAAGGAGAATGATACAACAAAATTTGTGCAAAGGCGTGGGACTTGCTCTTTGAACCTTAATCTAGATCCATATAAACACAATACAAAATTGGGTTCACCAACTCACGCCATGTGGAGACGTGAAGGTTGGGCTACTTACTATCTTTTCAGTTTTAGAGTTGTTATTTCAGGCATATCTTTTAATAAGTCCTTAGCACGCTAACCCTATAGGAGAGAGAATACTGCCAGAAAAGAATCCCATACTTGTCCTCCACCTTTGTAACCTGTAGTCTGTACTTTTTGAGGTCCTTGTAACCTTTCCTGGATCCCTACTCGGCCAAAGAAATAGAGAGAGGAAGCCAATAGGCGAAACCAATACTTCGGTTCCGCTCGGAATGGAATCACCCGTGAGCGTGCAAGAACCTACTCGGACGCAAATCGATGAGACAGATACCCCCATGAAGGCGTGGCTTATGCTCAGTACTTCAGACCATGTTGATGTTCCACACAAGGCGGGAACACCATCGCTGACAAGGCCCTACTCGGTCATGTACGATAGAAGCGCCAATACTTCGGAAATCCGGGCGATACACAAGGCAGTTGCAGACTGGGATTTTGGCTCTATTCCTTATGGGACGTGCCTTGCTCATGGAGTGGGGTTTTCGTCCCCCTCCGAAGGTACCTGAAAATAATGAGGGCTTTATGAACCCGGTACAATGATAATCCATTACAAATTTTAATTAAGGTCAAAGTTTATTTAGCAGCCCCTTTGTTTTAGTTTTTTGGGTTTTCACTTTTTTGTGAGTCTATTTTCATACCAGCGCCTAACGTTTTTGAAGATTTTCATTTATGTCCTAGGTGCTCAAAATCAGAGGGAGATAGCGGAAAAGCCGTGCAAGTTGGTTCAATGATGGAAATCTCACCATTGAACCGAATGATGCATGCTGAGTTAGAAGACTTACAGTGCATCCCAGCTCTCTCTATGCGGTATGCAAAATAGAATTTTTAAACCTAATTACATGACGGTGTGCAAGCGATAAAATCACCCTAAACATTAGCTGCTATTAATCGTGAAGAACCAATTAAGTTTGACTAAATCCAAACGTAAGAGACTATAGGAACAAGCATTCTTATTAATGTGTGGACCTAGCTACCGAGTCAAGCAACCTAAGTCTAGGGGCTCCATGCACACAAAACAAAATAAAGAAAAGGCGGAAAGCTCAAAACTGCAGGAAACAAAGAAAAGAAAGCGGGAAAACACGAAAAAGCCGCGACGAGGCCCCCAGGTAAACAGACACCTGGGCACTGAACCTCGTTGTGAAGAGTAGAGTCCATATTATTACATGCCAAAATTGTCTCTCTCTCTCTCTCTCATAAAATTACATTTTTTTAACTAGCTAAGCTTTCTTCTTGCTTCCGTGGTGCTTGCTCCAGCTGGTCAAACAGGCGTGACCCTCCTTCATGCATGGCTGCACCAGCCTCCTAGGAGACCATCCTCGCATGTGGACCCTCGCATCAAAGTTGCAAGAAAAAGGGTATTAGCACAAATAATCACAAAATATAAACAGAGGCAATAAATATTTACAAGCAATTCATGAATATTAGCAAAAGATCATGCAAGTATTTACAACATGACAAACTAAAGTAAGCTACACTCATTGCTCCCCGGCAACGGCGCCATCTGATGAGAGGGAGGAAATCAAGGGTCGTATTAATCCACAAGGCAGATCAATAGTCGATGCGGTGACCGCTCAATAAATCCCACTCAAGCAGCAATTAACCTACAATAAAGAATAAATCAATTGAGTTCCAAAAATGTGAATTAGAATTTATTAACTCTACCATAATGATGCATAGTGCGGAAGTATGTAGAGGTCGAACCATAGAGAGCAAAAACTGGTAGCCTACAATTATTCATATACAAGCTAGTCATGTATGCACACAAGTCTTTTTGTGGGTTTTAAATTTATATTTTTTATTTACTTTTTGATTTTATATTTTTGTATTTTATTTTTTAATTTACTGATTTTGTATTTTATTTTTATATTTTATATTTTTTTCTTTTTCTTTTAATAAAGATATAATATGTATATAAGGAATATATGTACACTGGAGATAGGAGAGAGATAAAAAGAAGGAAAAATACTCAAAATACAGGAAATAAAATATTTTTGGTATTTTTATAATTTTCTAATGTTTTCGTGATTTTTAAGGATATTTCCTGATTTTGTTTGCGTATTTTTAAAGGCAAAAATATTAAAAACAATGAATAAAATACAAACCCGAAATGAAAATGAAGATAAAAAATATCAAACAAAATCAAAAATTCCTCAAATTAATTTTAAAGTAAAGATAATAAAATACAGAAAATTGGTAAAATAAAGATTATATTTTTGGATTTTTAGAGATTTTTAATATTTTTATGAAGGTTTTTAGAGTTTTGCAATTTTTAGGAGCTTTTTTTTATATTTTTTAGTGATTTTTGGTTGGAATATAAAAGACACTAAAAGACATAGAATATGTTTTTTTGGAATTTTTAAAGGGGTATTACTATTTTTTGGTATTTTCTAATGTAGACAGTAAAAAAATGCATGTTTTTGAATTTTTATAAATATTAAAATGCAATCAAAATGCAAACTAAGAATATGGCGTGAAACTACAATGCAACGGGAACTTATGATATTTTTTTGGTGATTTTTGGGGTTTTATAGATGCATAAAATAAATAGAGGAAACAAAAAGAAATTCCAACCTTGGTAGGGGTATTTTTGCAAATAAAATAAAGCCTAGGGGGTTCTATGCAAATTTACCAAAACCTTTGAACGTTAACATGAAGTTTCAGGACCAAATACAAATTTCAAAACCCACTGGGGGCCCTTGCAATTTTACAACACATCACGTGGGACAACACGTGACTCGGCGGGGAGGGACCTCTTTGTAATATCCAATTAATATAGGGGGGTTCTATGCAAAAGTCCCATTTATTTTACAACGCTAATATTTATTTACAATACCGAAAAATAAATTACAAAACTGTGGGGCAAAGAGTGAAAATTACCCCTAACACGCGTGGATGGACGGCTCATGGCTTCTCACTTATACACGTGGCGTTCATCCAACGTTGGGTACCGGTTCGCGGTCGGATGCACGAGATTAGATCTCCTGTTGAGATATGACGGCTCCGGTGCTTGGCATCCGACGGCTGCTGTTACGCTTGGGATCTCCATCTTGATCGGACGGTGATGGAGCAAGGTGGAAGAATAGGGGCGATGCTCGTGCACAGCGAGCTTAGATCGTACATGCTCAGTGCCTCCGGCCTCCTCTGTCACCTCCAAAGGTCTTGACACGTTCCTAGAAGATCTCCGCATCTACTGATGGCTTCCGCTTGGCTCCTGGAGGTCCCAATCGATCCGACGAGCTTGAGGAAGGGGAAGACCTCCAAGAATATCTCCCTGGGATCAATCAAGCCCAAGAGGGCTCCTTTTAAGTCAAGACCTGCACAGGAAGATAAAGCAGCTCGAGGGCTTCACCCTCGACCTGGGGTTTGAACTTTTGCGCAAAAAAAATGAAGATGGGCAGCGAGGTTCCGACGAGCGACAGAGGTGAACCTCGATTCACGAAGCCACGTGGGCTCCGGTTGATCTGGGGCATGCGAAAGATTAAGAACGCGATAGGGAACGGAATGGTGGCGATACGGGGGTCGGAATACTACTAGAAGGCTCAGGAATCATCACGAACTACGACTCAACCGGTTCACGGCTAATTACTGGGCTAAAAACTAAATTAAATGCGGGAAATAAATACTGGAATCGAAATCTACCTAATAAAGCAAGAAAAGGGGTCTAATACCTGATGGGAACCAGGGAGCGTGGCGATCGCCGGAGCGCCGCCATGGGTGCAGCTCCCACCTCCTCCGATCCATTCAAGGCGCCAAGAGATCCCTCCTGTCACAAGGAAGCTCCTAGGACCGAATACGAGGAAGGGAGAAGGGTAGAATTGACCAAATTTGCGAAGGAGGAGGAGCTGGGTTATTTATAAATCTTTCTGGGCACCCTTATTAACCGGCGATTATCTAGTGATTTAGTGTATGTACAAGTGATCGAAGGTGTTGGCGTGATTGCACAATGAACAGCGGACAACTCTTGTGGAGGAAGCGAGTGCGATCGATGGACGAGACGCCCACGAAAAATGCAGGAAAATCGGGGATTCAACAGGTCGGACGACTCAGAGTAGCAGATGGGACAGTTGACCAGAGGTCAACGAAGGCCGCACGCGGATTGGTCCACGTAGGCCGCTAAAGGACAAAACAGAAGGTTTTATTCAAAAAAGATTAATTTAAACAAGTAAATGATTTTATTATTTTTCGAGCATAAAATAAAAAAATGTTTTTTATTTTATGTAGTATTTTAATATGATTTTTATTTATTTTTTGGCTTGATTTTTTAGTAGTTAATTTTTTATGAGTGTATTTATAGGTATATTCATCTATATTTTGTGCATTTCCATTTTTACTTTGTATATATTATTTTCTTATTTTATATATTTATAACTTATTTTTGTGAGTATAAATATATTTTTATTTGATTTTTATGAGTTTATTTGCACATTTAAATAAATAGGTATATGAATTGTAAAGGTACAAGTATATGTATTTTACCTATGTTTGTATATTTCTTTTTATTTTAATGTAATTTTATGAGTTTTTATTTTTGTTTTTTATTTTTAATAGAATATATACGATATTGACAATATTCTAAAAATATGAAAGAATAAAATAATTAAAGAATATAGTTCCCTTTTATTTATATACATATAGGTGTTTCATCTATGTTTTTATATAACTTTATTTTATTTTTCATTTTATTGTTAGTTTTATTTTTATTTTATGTACACATATATTATAGATTATGTTTACAAAATTATAAAAATAAGAATATGTAAAGGTAATAAGTAATGAATAAATTGAATATTATAATGGGTATTATGTACAATGGGGGTCCAAAACCTATCTTTTGCACAACAACTCCAAAAATATAAAACCACCACCATTAAATAGCTCATGAAAAGTTATATACAATTAGAGGTGATTTTGCTATGTTTTCAGTTTTTATTTGCAAGATATGGGTCTGGGAAATTTGGTTTTTGGCTTCTTATTATGGGTATAAAATGTACACTGTATATTATTTTTGCACAAACTCAATTTTGTATTTTTATTTACATTATTATCTACAACTTTTATGTACAAAGTTTTTTTATTTGATGAATAAATACTTAGATACAAAATAGGTGTCAAAATGCATAAATCAAGAATGAATAAATGAGGTATTTATTGTCTTTTGGCCCTTATCTCCCCCTACTTTATTCCTTGTCGACCAATTCCATTCTGGACTTGGTCTCGAGGTTAGGGTCATAAAATATTTGCAATATTTTATTCTTTTTTTCTTTTCTTCTCTTTATTATATAATTATGGCATTAAAAACCTTATTTTATGTGCAAGAAATACAATAAATCATAAATGCTATTATGGACAAATTAATGTTATTTATATGCATTAGCTAGGGTTTTCAAGGCCAAAATAATAGAATAAAGGTGATGAAATGGAGATTCGTCACTTCTCGATGTAATCTGATTGAGACAATCTCAGCTTCTTATTCTTCATGTCTTTGCTAATCTGCATTCCAAGGATTTTCTTTGCAGGACCTAGGTCCTTCATTTAAAACTCCTTAGACAACATTGCCTTCAGATTTTCTATTTCTTCCTTGCATGAGCCTGCAACAAGCATGTCATCTACGTACAACAATAAAATAATGTAAGACATACCAAGCTTCTTGAAGTAGCAACAATGGTCAGCGTGACTTGCGGAACCCTGTATTTCTCATGAAATCATCAAACCTTTTGTACCATTGTCTTGGTGCCTGCTTGAAGCCATAAAGGCTTTTTTCTGAGCTTGCATACCATGTCTTCCTTTCCAGTAGCTACATCGCCCTCTGGTTGTTGCATGTAGATGTCCTCCTCAAGATCTCCATGGAGAAATGTTGTCTTAACATCCAACTACTCCAAATGTAGGTTTTCAGCTGCAACAATGCTCAATACCGCTCTTATGGATGAGACCTTTACAATATGTGCAAAGATCTCTGTAAAATCAACTCCTGCTTTCTGTTGAAAGATCTTCGCCACTAGTCGATCCTTGTATCTAATAGAACCATCAGCTTCCTCCTTCACCCTGTACACCCACTTGTTGTGCAGAGCCTTCTTTCCCTTCGGTAGTGGGACTAAGTCCCACGTTTTGCTTCTTGAGAGGGAGTTCATCTTCTCATCCATGGCTAACTCACAATGATTCCTTACCTCATCTTGTATAGCTTCATCAAAACATTAAGGCTCACCATTATCAGTCAGTAATAAATTATTCAAGAAGGTGAATACCTTGCAGTGGGTTTGCTGATTCTGGAAGATTTTCGTAGCACTGGAGTTTGCGGATTATTCTGTGGGATGGGTTGAACATTCTCATCACTTGGTTGTGATGTGCTTTGTTCAGGAGTTTCATCAAACTCCACAAAGTCTAGTTCTTCAGTTGTCTTTCCTTTTATCAATTCATCCTTGTATATGGAGGACTCATTGAATGTGACATCAATGCTTCTAACTGGCTTCTTATTCTCCAAATCCAACAATCTATATCCATAGTTATCTATACCATAGCCATCAAAGGTACACTTCCTTGCTTTGGGGTCAAGCTTTCCTCTATTTTCCCGCTCAATGTAAACATAAGCTATACATCCAAAGATACATAAATGAGAAAGAGTTACCTCCATTCATGTCCACATTTCTTCTGGAAGATCTCCATCTAAAGCAGCAAATAGACCTCGATTAATTAAGTATGCAGTTGTACTCACTGCATCAGCCCAATGTAGCTTTGGTAAACCTACATGTAACCTCATGCTTCTCGCACGCTCTAGAAGAGTCATGTTCATGCGTTCAGCAACACCATTCTGTCTGGGCTTTCTTGGGACCGTCTTCAATCTCTTGATACCATTCTTGGCACAATATGATTCAAACTCCTCACTGCAGTATTCTCCCCCATTGTCTGACTTGAGACATTTCAGCTTTAAACTTGTCTCAGTCTCAACTAAGGCCTTCCACATTTTGAAGGTCTCAAAAACATTGGATTTATGTTTAATAAACTAAACCCACAGCTTTCTAGTTGCATCATCAATGAAAGTAATAAAATAATGAGATCCGCCAAGGGAAGATACCTGAGATGGACCCCATACATCTGTACGAACCAGCTCCAGTCTTTCAGTTTTTCGTACTCTTGTAGTCTTTGTGAAACTAACTTTCTTCCGTTTTCCCAAAATACAATCTTCACAGAAATCCAGATCAACGGTCTGCAATCCCATCAACTTTCCCTTCTTCTACATAATCTTCATTCCCTTTTCACTCATGTGACCAAGTCATGCAACATTTACCCTGTCATATGAGCCTGATGCAATATAAAGGGTTCCTTCTTTCTTACCTCGAGCAAGAATCAGTGATCCCTTTGACATCTTCCACGAATCTGAATCAAATGATGTCACCACACCATTTTCTGATAGTTGTCCAACAGATATGAGATTCCTTGTTAGACTGGGTACATGTCTAACATTCTTCAATCTCAAGAAGTCACCATTGGGTTGGGATATGTCAATATCTCCCTTCCCAATTATGCTGCAGCATTCATCATCTCCCAGATATACCTTTCCAAAATCACCTTTCACATAATTTTGGAGGATATCCCTTTGTAGAGTGGTATGAAATGAAGCACCTGAGTCCACAATCCATGACTCACTTCTAGCATCTGCAACACATATTAAGGCATCGCTATCATCATCATCAGTAAGATTTATGGTGTTCTTACCTTTGTCATTTTCTCCTTTCTGTTTTCTTGGGGCCTTGCATTCTGTCTTGTAATGCCTCTTTTGATTGCAATTCCAGCAAACCACGGATTTTGGATCTCTGGATTTGGATCTTCCTCTTACTGACTTTCCCCTGGAATGCTTTTGGTTCATGTAGCTCTTCATGCTTCTTTCATCTGTATTCAAGGCAGAACTTGATGAGTGTTCTTCCCCAGACATTTTCCGTCGTGCCTCTTCTCTAAGAAGAAGACCAGCAACATCCTCCAACTTCAACTTTGCAGAACCAGAGGAGTTGCTAATTGCTACAACTAAAGCATTCCAACTATCAAGTAAACTAGAAATGAGTAAAAGAGCTTTTACCTCATCATCAAACACGATCTTCACATACTCCAACTGGTTGATGATACTGTTCAGATCATTCAAATGTAAAGCCACCACGGAGTTCTCACTCATCTTCAAATTGAAAAGCTTCTTCATCAAATACACCTTATTTGATGCAGATGGCTTCTCGTATATCTTTTCAAGAGCTTTGAAAAGATTCGTCATCGTCGTCTCCTTTGAGATATTTGAAACCATCGTCGTCTAGGACCTTCCACTCATCATCTTTCATGGCTTCGGGCTTCTTCCTTCGATCGGAAGATAGAGATCCTTCTGATATAAAACATCTTCAATTGCATCTTCCAGAACGCGAAGTTCGATCCATTGAACTTCTCGATCTTGGCCTTCGATTCTTCCGCCATCTGTGTAGAGGTTGATCTCCGAACATTGCTCCGATACCAGTTGTTGGGGACGGATCCGATCAAGCACCACAAGACTAGAACCACGATCGAAGATGAAAGCACGTACAATCGCACAAGACAAGGAGTTATAGTGGTTCGGCAATGTGCCTACTCCACTTGCTCACACCAGACTCTCTCTACTATTTCTTGAATGAAGTTGGAATACAATATGTGGTGCCACAAGGCTCCTTTTATACTACACAAAAGAATACCAAGCATTCAGCAATCCCCACCATCAGCTCTCAACCAATCAGGATGCATGATGTGGATTAAGCATCTCAGCAATCCAACCCAACACCTCTCAGCCAATCAGAATGCAGGAGGTGGATCAAACACCTCAGCAATCCAGTCCAAGAGCTCTCAGCCATTCAGAAGGCAGGAGGGAGATCAACCACATCAACAATGCTTTCTACTTGTATTCAACCAATCAGTCTTCACAGGATAAATCTCAACACTCCTCGAACCCACCACAACCGAGCAAACACTCATCCTCCATGTCCCCTGGCGACCCCAGGATTCGCCACTTAATTTTTAATAAAGTCGACAACAACCTGCAAACTGTTTTCCTGGAAACCTCCTTAATGATGATAAAAACATGACTGAACTAGCTTATAGCATCTTACATGTGAACCAAGTAAGCATGTCTTGCAAAATTGTTTTCTTCTCATACACCACCATCTAATTGGAGAGTACATGTGTGTCTTTCGCTTTTGACTTATGAAAGTTTTTGAATCTACATTTAGTGGACTTTGAATATATAATCATATTGTTACGAATAGGTTTTGTAAATGACATATTTTTTGAATTTCGGTGATGTGTCGGATCTATTCCATTTTGTATTCTTCCGTTGCATGCATAGAATATGCATTATGCATATTTGTGCATATAGGCATCTATCTTTATTTATTAAACACTTTATATGTAAATACATGCATGTTTTTTAGCATTTAGATAAAAATAACTGCTGAGGTTATTTTCTCAACAGTTTTGTACGGGGGATGTCGGTTGTTTATGAATCGTCAAGGACAACTTTAATAAATATGACCCAATAGAGACTAATATCATTTTTCGCTCGCCTTATTCCTTCCACTTCTCCACTCATGAATCCATGATTCATTAACATTTCTATCACATTTTATCTTAAAACCCTTAACAAATACATGTAAATATCTATTAATTTCCATCTTTTATCAAAACATCATTCATGAATAAAAATGCATTTTTATGCATCAAAAATATGTAAATAAATAAAATAATAAAAATAAGAAAAGAAAAGAAGGCAGATTGTAATATGTGTATATATGTACAATATGACTTATAAAATAAAAATATAGCTGCAAGATATATTTATATAACCTAACCTCTGTGACCAAGTCAGCATGGGTTGGTCGACAAATAAATAAGTAGGGGGAGATAAGGAAAGAAAATCATAAAAATAATTAAAAATACACTCCACACATTCTTCACAATTTGTTAAATACATATCAAATCTTCATTGATTTTTAATTAATTCATATATGCATATTTTTCACCAAAATCTTTTCCTAATTATTTCTAAAAATGTATATAAAAATATAAAAATAAGTTAATAATATTATATTGTATATGTGCCAAGAAATCCAACTTTCAAATTGTCAAATTCTCAACTTCCAAACATCATAACTTTCTCATACAAACTCCAATTTACTCTACTCACCTTTTAAAGTTCACAAAATAATATTCTCTATTTAATAGATGTGATTTCACTAAGATCAGAATCTGTCTGCAAAAAGTCGGTTTCGGGACCTAATGACAACGGGATTTCTGGGCTATTTTATTTAAAACATATTACTTATAATTCTATTAATTTTATATTTTTAATTATTTTTGTGATCTGTATTTTGACCATGATTTATTTTAGAATTTTTGGAGCTTATTTATTATTTTAATTAAATCTAAATCCCTAATTTATAAATGAAATTGAACTACATAACTTATACCCATATTTATTAATATATCTAAACTAATTTATTAAAATATACAAAAATTCACAAAGACTTTATTTATTATTCAAATAATTAAGGAAATATAAAATTAATATGAAATTATTTATTATTGAATTAAAAATCCAAACTTATTTATTAAGTATTATTTATACCTATTTATTAATATAATATTTATATTTCGTACAATATTTATTATTTATAAAATGCAATTATACCATAATTTAGATAATTTAATTATCTATAATTTTTCGTTTTTATACCGATTTAGAATAACATTATTTATTATTTATTACTCAATTTATATTGTATTTAACATCTGGCCAACCAGGTGTTGACACGTGTCGGCACCTGGTTCTTCTTCCTCAAGAACAGGCAGTTGAAGCTCTATTCCAACATCTTCTCTTCATCGATTTTTACCGTGCCACTCCTAGCCCTTTCACTCGATCTTACCCCTCCATTTTCTTCCCCTAACTACCCTAATACACACCTACCATTAGATCTACCTAAACTCCACTTCGATTCACCTATAAAATATTATAAAATTGGTGCGAGCCAACTAACTCTCCTAACCAACCTTGAAATCCCAGTTCCAGTGGCCGGTCACCTACCTTCCTAACCTCGTTCTGGCCCACTATGGTGGTGACAGCACCTAGGCGTCGTCCCGCATGGAAGAGGGAAGATCGGGGAGACGTTCCAAGGCATTCATCCGCTTTGCATCGCCACCTTTGCATGCGTAGAGCTCCGGGAAAGCCGCCCCATCGAGCGACGACCTGTAGAGTCATACACTCTACAACTCCCAGGTAATCCTCCATCTTTTACTAGTTCTTTCTCGAAATCCGTACCGAGTTTAGCCATGTTAAGTATGTGCTTAGATCACTTGATCATCTGAATGAGATGCACATCCATTTCAACCATCAAATATGATCCAATTAGTTCCAAATCCATTTCCTATTACTCGCATTCAACCTTGTTTTACAGATTCTGGAAATCAATATTACATTTTAATTCTTTAAGTTGGTTGGCTGATTCCTTGTGAATCGAGCAAGAAAATATTCATTTGCAGGTTAATCTTTCATCTGGAGCATTTAACCATTCAAGTGGAGCTTTGAAATCCAAAGAAAGGAATCAAAACGTCATTATCTACATCAACTTCTAAGATAGCCAAGTCTTCATCTTCATCGACGATCAACCACCTCACTCTACCACTTTTGGAGAAGCTCACCCCCAGGCGAGCTCAGAGGGAGGAGTCTCCCTCCTGGCCCTGCTGGAGGCCCAAGTGACGCTTCAAACGCCGGGAAGAAATCAAAGAAGGGAGCTTCGTAGCCAATCGCAAGGAGAAGATGAAGATCCTCAAGAACTCTAGACCGCACAGGTGTGCGACATGTGTCCATCATGAGCGGCCCAGATTGCGCGCCATCTTCTAATCAGGGTTGTTGACTCCGAATCGGTAGAGCAATTGCAACATAAACCCAGCAGAGCTCCAGAATTTTCAGCTGCACCAGAAGTTTCCAGATATTACATTTAGGTCCCACGTAGGGACCTAAATGTAATAACTTTTAGTTTCTTCACATTTTAGTCCCTGACCGAGGACTGAACTGCAAACTTTTTTCTATCTTTTCTCGCTTTTATACCCTTGGACTGTAGGGTATTTTTAGACCCGTTTTTGACATCATTTCGTGACGATTTTCTTGGGGCAACTATCTAACTACCCTAGATTTATCTCGAGTTGATTTTCGAAGGATTTTACCGTGATTTCATCGATATTTTATTCTTCACAATTCGACTCCGTCTCGAGTTTGTTTTGAGTGCCTTTCTCGAACTCGTTGCTCGAGCGACCTATCTACTATATAGTATCACCTATATCCTACCTATTTTTTCACATACTATATTGTAGATAAATTGTTTGAAAAAAAATCACTTTGAAAAATAAATAAAAATTGAAAAAGATAAAATCAAATAAAAATTTAAAATTTTAAAAACCGATAAAAAAGATTTCTCGCTTTCTCACCTACTTTGAGAAGAAATAAAAAATCACAAAATACTTTTTTCCTCAAAAATCAAAATATTTCTATTCTGCCTCCTTGAGTTCAACCCAGGCACACTTACCTGGTTAAATAAAATAGTGTAAGATAAAATAGGAGAGAAGTTGTATTATTCACATCACTTTTCCCTCTCTCTCTCTCATATTTTATCGATCGTTGTTTGATCAATAAGGATTTTGTTCCATTTTTCTTTTTTATGGATTTTTTTAGTTTTTTTGAATTTTTACAAACTTTCAACGTGAAATGTCATTGTTAGTTATTTCCTTTGAACTACTAAAAATATAGTATCGATATATTTTTGAAAACTCCTTTTATATATGTTATGGTAATTTATTATGTTATATGACATATTTCATTTAATACGTATCAATATGTATTATCTAATTGAGACGTAGACTTTCATGCCGAAAGTAATCTTAGAAATCCCTTATCTAGTTTATATTGTGTGCAAGTTTCGAGGATATGTATTATGCACAATGCGAGGTAAGATGCCTGATTTGACTATGGAATTGGCTTAATCTGAACTCTTTAACGACATGAATTCGTGATTCACCGGCGATTATTGGCCCGACTTAAGATGGATGTGGTGGTGGCCAAGGATGGCTCAGGCCAATTTAAAACGATTACCAAGACTTCTTTCTCTCTTCCTTTTCTCATATTGTCAATAATAATATAAGGACAAGTGGTTAATTGAAAATAATTACATTGATGTATCTAAAACCTAAATGATGACAAAATAATAAAAAAAGAATTGCTACAATGTGTGATCAATGTAGTTATGATGTTCTTATATCTTAAAGCAGACTCATAAGTTCATATACCAACTTTGGCAACATGAAGAGTCGCATAACTACATTGATACAATAAGAAATTTGGCTAAAATCAGATTATCAGTTACAATAAGAACTAGTGCACACCCCATGTGATGCACAGGCTAGAAAATGTTATGCTAATAACATCTATAATAACCATATCATTTTTGAATTTAATATTTCCTAATAAAACTTTAGATTAATTACTATAAACATATATTTATTTGTAAAAAAAATATGCAACCGTACTCATCTTTTTATCCATGTCTACATCCCCTCGATTATCTTGATCGACATTTCCCCTTTGCCACCGCTACTGACCGAAGTACCATCCTCCTCCTCGAACCCACCTCAGCCGAGCAAACACTCCTCCTCCATGTCCCGTGGCGATCACGGGATCCCCCACTTGATTTTTTAATAAAGTCGATAACAACCTGCAAGCTTTTTTCTTGGAAACCTCATTAATGATCATAAGAACATGACTGAACTTGCTTCTAGGATCTTACATGTGAATTAAGTAAGCTTGTCTTGCAAAATCATTTTCTTCTCATACGCCAAGTTCTCATTGGAGAGTACATGTGCATCTTTCGCTTTTGACATATGAAAGTCTCTGAATCTACATTTAGTGGACTTTCAATATTTAATCGCATTGTTACGAATAAGTTTTGTAAATGACATATTTTTTGAATTTGGTGATGAGTCACATCTATTCCATTTTTGTATTCTTCGGTTGCATGCATAGAATATACATTGTGCATATTTGTGCATATAGGCATTGTGCACATAAGCATCTATCCCTTTCAGTTTTGATACCTTGTGTTCTTGGCGACTGAAGTTGTAGAGCTCCTTAAGAGGGTCCAAAAAATTATACACAACAATGTTATGGTTCTCAGGTCTATGGATGTTGTATTTCGAACAGAATTGGATTTGCCATCCAAAAGGGATTGGCGGCACGACTTGTTTCCCATCTCCCAACAGTATCTTTGTAAAATTCTCCATTGGAGTTGCTAGTTAATATCATCAAGTGGTATAAACACTTTAGATGTAAATATGTGCATGTTTTTTAGCATTTAGATAAAAATAACTGCTGAGGTTATTTTCTCAACAATTTTGTACACTGGATGTTGGTTGTTTATGAATCATCAAGGAAAACTTTAATAAATATGACCCGATAGAGACTAATATCACTTTTCATTTGCCTTATTCCTTCCGCTTGTCCACTCCTCTGCGATCTATGGCCCTCTGCTCACATTTGTGGCCTCTGGTGCTCTGCTCATTTTTTTCTGCTTCATCCCTCAATGATCCCCTTGTGCTTCGAGTTAGGTTTTTTAGTTTATTTTACATTTATTTTCCCATGTGGTGGATTGGTGCCTATACTATTGGTGCTTTGTGCATAACATTCGACTTTTTATTGTTATTTTGTTGTTACTTTGTTTGACTTTTTGTTGTTTTTTTGTTGCTACTTTATTCCATTTTTTTAGATTTTTTAGCTTTTTTAAATTTTAACAAGTTTCCAAAGTGAAATGCCATCATTAGTTATTGCTTTTAAACTACTAAAAATACAATATCAATATATTTTTGAAAACTCCTTTTATATATGATATGGTAATTTTTTACGTCATATGACACATTTTATTTAATACATATCAATATGTATTATCTAATTGATACACAAAGTTTCATGCCAAAAGTAATCTTAGAAATCCCTTCTCTAGTTTATATTGTGTGCAAGTTTCGAGGATATGTAAATGTGAGGTAAGATGCATGATTTTGACTATGGAATTTGCTTAATCTGAACTCTTTAATAGTATGAATTCGTGATTCACTGGTGATGATTGGTCTGCCTTAAGACGGATGTGGTGATGACCAAGGACGGCTCATGCTAGTTTAAAACGGTTACCAAGACTTCTTTCTCTCTTCCTTTGCTCATATTATCAATACTAATAATATATTATTATTATTGATAATATGAGCAATTACAATGATATGTAATAACCACTTGTCATTAAAAAGGACAAGTGGTTATTTGAAAGCAATTACGATGATGTATCTAAAACCTAGACGATAACGAAATAATAAAAAAAGAATTACTACAATGTGTGATCAACGTAGTTTTGATGTTCATATATCTTAAAGCGGACTCATACGTTCATATACCTGCTTTGACAATTTGAAGAGGTGCATAATGTACATAAAATTATGATACAATATGAAAATTTGGCTACAATCAGATTATCAGTTTAATAAGAATACCGAAATACCTTGGAGATTTTCATATATGATGAACTAAACGATAGAAGATGCATCCATTTGGCAGGCAACTTGTGCTTAAAGATCTATATTGCATCCACATATACATTGATGATCAATCGAAGGTTTTGGTGGGAAGGTGATTTGGATAGGGGATTGACCTTTAACTGCTAAAGATTCATCGCCCAAGATCGCAATCTTTGGTATCGAGGACTGTGCAATCCATTGTCGCGGTTTCACATAGGTGGGTAAATATGCTCCAATACTTAATACATAAACATTTATGTTTCCCTGTAAGCTCTGGATTTCAGCATATAACTGACGATGTTCCAGACCATGGATCCAAACATCTTACGATACATACAATTGCATATGGGTAACTAAAGAGAATCAGTGAAGATCATCCATGATTGAACTGCAAAGAGATGTTGCGATCTGCAAGATAGCATGGTTCCAAGAATTAGGGATGGAAGAATTTAGTTTCCTCAGAAAAGAGTGGAAGAAGACAGGGCGTTAGATTTGGAGACGAAATGGCAATATGCTTCAGCAAAAGAGAATGTGAGGGAGATGAAGAAAGGAAGAAAAGACCGGCGATGCGGGGGTCTCTAGGAGCAGAGGCATATCAACGACGGGAGAGGAAACGTGAGGGTGGCAGTGGGGGCGTAGTGGCAGAGAGAGGATAGGAGGAAGGGGTTGCATGGGGAAAGACTGCCATTTAGAGTACATGCCAAAAATTAATAGGCAGGTGACATTTTTACCCTTTCACTGTGAAACTAATTAATGGCCGTCTTTCCTTGATGAGATTTAAGATATAGTATTACTATATTATCATATTATATACCGAAAATATGACTGATACAAGTAAAACGATCATGTTACCATCCATCCTAAACTAAGAAAAACGGATTCGATGTAGCATAGAAAACAATCACTACTTTTACATAACTCTCTCATGAACTAATGATATCACAAACAAATGAAACAGAAAGAAGCAATCTTTACTTTCAAGATTTGGAACTTCTGCTAACATCGGTTGAATCATGAAATCCCATACATCGAAAAGTGGCGGAAGAAGCCACAGTGAGGGGTCAATGGTGGTGGAGCTGGCGAGGGGATGGAGGAATAGGGGGAGGCGGCGATGAGGGTTAGGTGGTGGTGGAGGTGACGAGGGGATGGAGGATCAGGGGAGGCGACGATGAGGGTTAGGAGGTGGTGGAGACGAGGAGATTGAGGATTAGGGAGGCAGCGACGAGGGTTAGGTGGTTGTGGAGGCGATGAGGGGATCGACGATCAAGGGAGTCAATGACATGGGATCGATGGTGCTCGAGGAATGTGTGGTGCTGGAGGCATCAACGAGGGTTCGCTAGTGCAATAGATGGGTTGGGGGCAAGGGTGTAGTAGCTACTGGCATTGGGTTTTGACTGGACGGGTTGCCCAGTGGGTATACAATCTCAATCGGATCGATGCCCTGAATTTGACGGGTTACATCAGACCAGATTACCCAGCCCGTAATGGTATATAGGATCGAATGGTTTTAGGATCAACTTTTGTGGATCGGTTCAGGTATCCGTTCAACCCAATAACCATGCACACCCCTAAGGGTAGGGTGAGAATTGGGAAGGGTCGAGCCTAAGGGGGGTTGGTCTGTCCTCCTGTGGGCTGAAGGCCCGAAGGGGATTGGGTCGGGTGTGGGTTCATCCTCTTCGAGCCTATTCGAGCCAAGCTCACTGGTCAAGAAGCGAGCCCATTATCGGGACATGCTCAAGGATTTTGCGGGTTGGGTCGAATCAAGCTCGAGTTCAGGCCAAAAAAATGTGTCTAATATTGTGCCCAAGCCCGACCCATTTTTTATTTAAGCTTGAGTCGGGCTCGACTGGGGCGACCCATGCCCATCCCTAGCTTTGTTGATAGTTTAAAAAGCCCGAGCTTAAACAATTTATCAAAAGGCTTTGGACCTTTGGTTGTGATTTTAGTTGCCAATATTTTACAAGTGGATATGATTTGTCAATGGGTATTATTCACGTGAAGCAATGAATCGCACCATTAAATTCCTCCCCCATAACATACGATAAACAAGAACGGACAAAAATAAGAATAAAAAGCGAATAAAGCCAAAACGGAAGAAACTAATGGAGGCGTACTTGAAAGCAGGAAAAGGCGAAGAGACGACGAGGATGAAGAGAAATGCGTACCAGAGTGAAGTTGGCGAGCCCTTTCTTCGAAGTACGAAGAAGCAGCGGTTTCTCATCGCAGCGGGTGCCGTTGATCACGTTTCTTCGAGGTACGAAGAATGCGTACCTGATAGCTTATGATGTCTTCTTCAGAAGCTGAACATGTAGGGGTTTTGTTTTTTTTTGATGGGTAATGTAGGGGTTTTGTTGCCTTTTCTTTAGTTCATGCAAATTAATGGGGTTCTTGTTATGTTTCTAGCTGCCATGGTTTAGATTTTTCTAGGTGTTGTTGGATGATTGTACTCGTGTTGCATGTTGGAAGAACAAATGCAAATCTCCTGTTGCTCTAATCAAACCACAATTTTCGTCGGATTTTTGTGGGTCTCCTGGTGAAAACTATATAGAATTTACTAATAAAAAAATTACGAGTTTTTCAGTAAAATGGGTGTGGTGCATCGAACAACTTGTCTGAAATTTTTAACCCAAAATGGCGCGGTTTGGATTTTCTTTAGTTTTAAATAAAAACATCTTTGAAGGAAAAACATGCTGGTTTAGTTATTCTTAGTGCTTATGTTGATTATATATTTTTTTATGAGCTCCGACAAAGCACCTTCTTGACTCCCAATTTGTTACGAAAGGCTTAGGTCATAATTTTTTTAATGCTAAAGTCGATATTTAGCAAAATCATTTTTTCTGGGGGGGGGGGGGTGGATATGTAATTAGCATGCTTTTATACCTTTAGATCCACAGCTATGCTTTGATAAGTGACATATAGACTTGTCATTATACAGCCTCTGTTGCTAATCTCTTGTATCTTACTGTGATTTGGACAGATATACTGTTTGTAGTTGGACGAGTAAGCCAATTCACCATAGAAGTTGTGTTATTGGTAGGAATCTGTCTCGCATCTTTTGAGGGATTTGAATGCGACGTTTTCTGTAAAAATAATGGCCACTTCAAGATAGAGGCAGATTATGCTGGTTTCCTTGTCGATAAAGCTTGTTTTACCATACTGCACTTACATTGGCAATAGTCTAGTTTGTTGTAGAAGTAAAACAACAAAATGTTGGATCATATTATCTAGTCTGAAGTCAAAATATAAAGGTGTGCTCGTACTTTTTATGAGTTAATTTGGTCATGTTCTTAACAACACGGTGAACTTGTTAATGTATTGTAGTAGCAAAGCTGCAGCCTTCTCAGCAAATGTTCACATGTTTCATGAGCATACTCAATATATATTGGGCGAATTGTTGTTGTGACGCTGTTCCATGAGGCCTGGTTAGCTTATGATTTCCTAGTGGATATTTTCATCAAAGCTTTTCCAAAAAGATCTTTTTTTGAGACACCCTCTTTCACAAAGTTGACTGGGGAATAGAATTTCTTTGAAAAAAGCTAATTTTTTAAGCAGGAAACTTTTCTGATTCTCTGCTTTGATTCTCTATGAATATCGAATGGTTCTAAATACTGTTAAGTGGGTATTTTTTCTACAAATATCTAAATAATGTTCATTGTCATGCCATTCTGGGATAATGCAATAGCTATGTTAGACAAAATATATAAATTACAATGACATTTTGATTCCACAATCCACTAATTTATGGTAAAATTTCCACTCTTCGGCTGGTAAAGTTGAAATGTCAGGCCTGCTGTTTCCTTCAACTTAGCTTTTACCGAGCATGATCATTCTAGCCAGTAATATGGGGGGAGTTAAAACACTGAAACTTCTCTTTTTTGCCTTCACTAACTGTGATACGTTTTGGCTTGCATGGAATCAAGGCTTCAGTTTCATTCTTCGTAAGGCGATGTATGCCAGAACACGATATCCAACAGCCATGGCAATCATTGCACACACATCTTTCACAACGTACTGAGGATCAACTTTATTGAGAAATTCTGGTACCTCACCATACTGCACTTTGAGAAGCAGTCTATATGTGTGGTATGTGAAAGAAAGGTACTGAATCCATGAGATGAATATTGGAACCCTCTGTATAGTGGAAATAATTATGGTTAATATTTGGTGGTGCATTGTGAATATATAAAATAAAATTGTAATAAATGCTACCTGACCAAATGGACGTCAAATGAATATTTTCCGGAAAGCTAAATTGTGAAAAATGTATTGCACCAGATTCATCTAGAAATTGACAATTTTGGCCAATTTATTAAATGGACGTGTTTTTGTTTGTATTATTTTTGTTTATTGCAAGAAGCAAAGATCCATGGAGATTTGCCTTTTCTAATCGTTATAAAAATTAGCAAATACATTTAGCTGATGTTTACTTGAAACTATTGTTAGGATCTGGTTTCTATCTTTCCTTCATACTAAATATTTGTATATGCCTGGCATGGATATGTATTCTCATTTCACGATTTCTTATTTTAAATTATTGATTTACAAATCAAGTTTCTGGAGACATGAGTTGGAGACTAAAGGATTTTGTATAAGTAGGGCTAAGACGGAATATATGGAGTGCATCTTTAATGGAAGCAATGGTGTATGAATCGAGGTGAAGATTGGTGATGATAACATTCAAAAGAGAGTTTCCTTTAGATATTTGGGATCTATTCTGCAACATGTTGGGGAAATTGATGGAGATGTTACTAATAGAAAAAATGCAGGCTGGCTAAAGTGGAGAGGAGCCTCTGCTGTTCTCTGTGATAAGAAAATTCCTTTAAAAATCAAAGGAAAGTTTTACAAAGCAGCCGTGAGACATGTTATGCTTTATGGATATGAATGTTGGCCTGTGAACCATAGACATGTGCAGAGAATGAATGTAGCAGAAATGAAAATGCTAAGGTGGATGTGTGGACACACACACACACACACGTAAAGATCGGATTCAGAGTGATGCAATCAGAAAGAAAGTTGGTGTAGCTCCGATTGAGGATAAGATGCGAGAAAACCGCTTAAGATGGTTTGGACATTTGCAAAGAAGATCAGTTGATGCATCAGTCAGGAGATGCGAGTGTTGGGGTGTTGAGCCGGCTAAGCGAGGGCGAGGATGACCCAAGAAGTGTTGGAAAGAGACCATACAAAGGGATCTTAGTTTTGTGGATATAAGCCCGTGATTGACCCAAGACAGTTCTGAATGGAGGCGAAGAATCCATGTAGCCGACCCTACTTAATTGTGGGAAAAGGCTTTGTTGTTGTTGTATTTACAAATCAAGTCTAAGTCAGACACATTGCAAATACAATATAACCCTTGTTGAAATTATCTAAAATATGTTTGCAAAAGTATTTTCCATTTTTTGATGATTGAAGTATGCTTTTTTACAGAGTGTTGAGAGTTATACATGGGAATTGGGATCTTTGTGCATGGATCCGCTTCACCCTTTCCCTTGTAAATGCGTATGGATTCGTTTCACCGTTTCCATTTTAAATACTACAAACACCACTCCTTTGATGATTAAGTGGAATATAAGAAAACATTTTTTTGAGCAGAAAGATGGTGGCCTCCCAAGCTGGGACCCACCATACAAAAATTTTATATAATTAAAAATAAAAAAGAGTACATGACATAACGCTACATGGCTCCAAGATTGACCCAATGCCTTAATGTTCGAGTACATTCTACAAGTAGAGCAACTGACCTTGGAAAATGGCATCGTTTCTGCCAACCCAAATTGTCCACAAAATTGCAAAAGGGTAAGAGCTATTGCCATGGCCATTGCCGCATACGGCATACCAATCTAATACAATGCCAGAAGGTGGAGCCATCCTCCACATTAAGCCATTGAATTTTGGCGTCGCTCCAAACCTGCGCCGAGTAAGGACAAGAGAACAATTGATCCAGGTCCTCAACCTCCAACCCGCATCAGTCAAACATGTAGTCATCACCCCATAATAGTCGACTCCGGCAATACTTGGTAAGGACCTCGCCCTTCCAAAAAACCCAGAGAAACACCTTGACTCTGTTCAACACTCTGCTCCTCCATATGATTTGAGCTTCAAGTCTGACTTTGTTAGTCGCTTGCTCCGCATTGTCGATGAAGAACCGATATGCCTTCTTCACTGTGAACCGTCTATCACCCCACACAAAATGATCTCTACCAGCAGAAGGCCCTTCCAGGGCTACAAGATCTTTTTGCATATGGGAACAACTCCTCCTGTCTCTGATTAGATAAAGACAAGGAGAAGTGATAAGCCCAGGTTTGTTGCTCCCAGAACTGTTTGCCTGGAGCGTCTCTATTAGTGGCCAAGGTGAAGAGCCTTGCGAAGTGCTACTTAAGGGGCCCATCCCCCGTCGAGTCATCCTGTCAAAATTTGTATCCTTCCCCATCCCCAAGAACTGGTTGCATCTTGGTTGCCATAGCTGGGAGGACCTTCGTAATTGCATGCCAAAGCAGAGAGGGAGCCCGTATCTGAGTGGTCTCCAAAAACAGAGAAATCCTACACATCCTCATGAGCTGACAACCAAGATCATTTGAGATACCCCATAACTGAATGATCCATTTGGCCACAGATGCCTTGTTTATATCCACCAATCTCAGCACCCCCAACCCGGCTTTTCTATTTGCACTTGTAATCTTACCCCAATCCACCAAATGGAGCTCCCTCTTCTCGTGCTTCCCATCCGACCATAAAAACCGTCTCATCAGAGTCATCTGGGATCAAGCCCCCGTTGGTAACAATCTCGTAGAGCAGAAGAAAATCGGGATGTCCGAGAGGACATGCTTCAAGAGAATCAATTTGCCCCCCTTAGAGAGCATGGCCACCTTCCAACTAGCCAACCTTTTCTCTAACCTCGTAAGAATATGTCTCCAATCACTTGTCTGCAACCGTCTGGCCACCAAAGGGAGTACAAGATAAGTAATAGGTAGACTACCAATCAAACGTCTCAATAAGTTCACCGCCTCCTGTTGCCTCCTACTCGGATAAGCCAAAAGGAACAACCACTGACTTTGCTCCGTTGATTTGCAGCCCAAGGCATCACCAAAAATGTCCACAATAAGAGTCGTCCGACGAGTCTGCTCCAAATTCGCCCCCCAGAAAAAGCATGGTATCATCTGCATATTGTAACAAAGAAATTAAAATGTCCCCATTCCCATAGGCCCCACACCAACTAGACTCAAACGCCAACCTCATAAGTATAGTTAGGGTGTCTGCTATAAGAACAAAAAGTAATGGGACAAGGGGGCATCTTTGTCTAACTCCCCTCCACGGTTGAGAAAAAAACCCCTCCTTAGGTTTGCCATTGGTGAGCAACACTTAAGAGGCCGTTGTAACACATCGCTTGATTCATGCTATCCACACATTAGGGAAACCCCTTTTCTTCAACAAGGTCCACAAGAACCGCCAGCTGACGCAGTCATAAGCTTTTTGAAAATCGGCCTTTTAGAGTAGGCCCTTATTCTTACTTCTCTTCCAATCTGAATCCATATCTGATGCCGACACCAACCCATTCGCCATAAATCTGCTAAGCAAAACAGCAGTCTGCCCCGGAGAGATAACGTTTGGTGTCACCCCTCGCATGCGGTTAGTAAGAATCTTGGCAATAATAAGGTAGATCTTATTGGAAAGCACAATAGGCTGGTAATCCTCCACCCTATTAGGAGCTTCCTTCTTCGGCAATAAGAATAGAAAGGCCTTATTCAACCTTTCGAATCCATAAATACCGACGCAAAACTCATGCAACACATCCATGACGTCCACTCTGATACCATGTAAATAATGTAATGCAGAAGGATAACCACATAAAGAACAATAAGAACAAGGAAGAACACACTGATTTATGTGGAACCCTACTCCGCGAGGAGTGAGATGAAATATGGGAGAACGCCTCAAAGGATTGATGATGTGAGACTTACCATGAGTGATGCAGTAATTAGATCCCGAAGAGTTCCATTACCCACTTACATATATTATCTAACATCTCCCTCTACATAAATGCAAAGAACATAATGCCTATCGAAACACCTTGATGATAAGAGTTCTCCTTGCAAGCCTCGATCTAGTCTATGATTTAGCATACAACTAGTTTCCTACTAATACATCTATCACTCCCATGGAGAAGGCCTAAATCAATTGAACCAAATTTTCATTCCTCTTTCTTCGTAGACTCGGACCTCATTTGTCATGACAACTTCACGTAGTAGGGGGTGGGTCCTACGATTCTAGGTTATATGGTATCAGAGCGACCACGAAGATTGTGGAGGCAACATGCCTCAATACTTACTATCAAAGGATCAACCAAACGAATGTTGGCATAAACATTTACGTCTTGCTTTTGCCACTTGATACGAACAACCTTAGCCTTTAGTTTCAGTGACATTTTTTCGAGTAAAAAAGGGTGGTATCCCAAGATGGGATCCACCATCAAGCTTCTTTATATCAATATTAATTTACAACAGTGCATGTTGTTTTGAGGGCATTACAATATTCTAAAACATTTTCGGACTAGAAATTTCGACCAAGATGACCTCATTCCTAGCACACCAAATGTCCCAAAGGAGGGCAAAAGGGAGAGAACAACCCTCATGGGAGTTACCGTAATGTGGATGTATCGATCTTACAATTGCATCCCATTCTCCGCTCTCAACCACGGGTTCCCTACCATATGGCATACTTGCATCGAGAGCCTGCATTTTAAGAACAAATGGCTCATGTCTTCATTCTCATTACCACATCTGTCACACAAGCAGTCTCCAAAACGCATGATTGCCTCACGACGTTCCTTTGTGAGTAGGCGACCATGAACCGGCAACCAAAGAAATACCTTAATTCTCAATGGTATTTTGCTTCCCCAAATTAACTTTGTTCCGTCGTTGATTTCCTCATCTACCTGGTAGGGATCATTGGAAAACAAGTAGTATCCTTTTTTGACAGAAAACTTACCCTCCATCCATAACAGACAATCTCTATCTCGGTTTGTTCCCTCCAAACTTGCCAATTCACCCTGCAATCGCAAAAGATCCTCTAGTCTCTGGTCTGATACCGTCGTGGGAAGGTTAGATGACTAGGAGTTATGCACCCACATATATTTAACCAATACATCTCTGTCCTCAGCAATTGCAAAAAACCACAGGAACTGTTCCTCAATAGGGTTGGGCCCCTTGCTTTTAGGGAGATCCCCTTGCCTAAACCATACCCGAAACACTTTCTACCTAGCGTATGATGCATGTACCAAAAAGGGGGAGAAGGCGAAAGGATCTAGATCTCATGCTTCACATAACTATAGTTTGTGAAACCCTAAATTCTCGAACAAATCTCAAAGATAAAAACTTCTAATAACATGAGTCCAAGAATAGTAATCACTTCTGAAAAAAATACTCAAGAATAAATCTTCAAGAACAAATAAAAATCCATGATTCGAACCCGCTCTGATACCACGTGGAAAACTAGAATGCGGAAGCATAATATCAGAGAAATATAATAAACATGAAGAACACCGATTTTTACGTGAAACCCTACTCCCTAAGGATCGAGATGAAACCACGGGAGAACACCTCAAAGGGTTGATGTTGTATTCAACTTTCTCGTATGATACAATGGGTATTCGGCTTATTATATAGCCTCCACTGAGTCTCCAAGTCCCACAAATAGTAGATGTGAGACTAAACCACATGATGTGGTAATTGGACCCTGGCGGGATCCAATTACCCATATACGCATGATGCATATACTCCAACAACATGTTCATTTCACTATGGTCTGTAGAATTCTTTGTTATTTGAAAATGTATCTAGACATGGGCTTTTTTACAAATGGAAAGGAAATCAACATTAAGGCTTACACAAATGTTGAATGGACACGATCTGTTGATGGTTGTTGGTCTACCTTGGGTTTTCTATTTATCTTAGAGGGAGTGTCATCATATAGTGGAGCAATAAGTAAACATTTGCGCTAGATGGAAATGTCGATGTTGAGTACCTCACAAATGACTGACAACTGAGGTTGTGGAAATGCCATAGGTCCATATTATGCTTAATAATATGGCATCCAGACCAATCTTCCATGAAATGTACTTGCGAAAATAAGACGTCGATCAACTTAGCAAATACAAGTCATCTATGCCACCTTTTTGTCAAATTAGAAGCACATTTGACTAACGTCTTTGTTAGAAAATAGGAATGCACATTGTTACAAGTCATCTCGGCGGCTATGACGAGAGACTGTACATTCCTTTGGGACTGGGACTTCCTGAGAAAATCGGGTTCTTTTTATGGCTGTTCAGGAGGAAGAGGCTGATGACGTGGGACAAATGTGCTAGGATTATGGGTACTATCTCAGACAGATGCCTTATTTGTGATATGGAGATTGAGACGACTGAGCACCTTTTCTTCTCCTGTCAAGGGGTGGCACCACTTTGGGAGGACCCGTCCCTGTGTTGGGTCAGCACTTCGGACGTGAGGGCATTTTGGGGCAATCTGGTGGTAACAGGACGACAAGAAAGGAGGGATCTATTGCGGCCGCTGGTTACGATTTGGGCAATCTGGCTTTCCAGGAGTGCTCTTCTATTCACGGGTCAGAGATTTTATTTGGAAAATGTAAATTTACAGATATCGAGCTTCTTAAGCTCCTGGAGCGCATAACACGTTTGCTTGTACTTCCCCCTTCCTCTCCTTCTTTTAATAAATTCCAGGGGTGAACGTCATTGAGTGTCTCCCCCTTTCTTGGCTTCAAAAAAAAAAGAAAAAGAAAATAGGAATGCAGAACCATAATCACAGAAATAAATATTCAACATGAAAAACACGAGATTTAACGTGGAGCCCTACTCTTTAAGGAGTGGGATCAAACCGCAGGAGAATGCCTCAAAAGGCCGATAGTCTATTGCCTTTTCTCACTGGATACAATGGTTGTGTGGGTCTATATATAACCCCCACTGAGTCTGTACATCCCACATATGGTAGAAGGGGAACTAAACTCTAGATGAGGTAAATGGATCCTGGAGTGATCCATTTACCCATCTACAACTCAAGTGATGCACAACTACGAGCTATTCACCTCCTCCTCCAGTGCATGTTGTCCCACCTCCTCTGCTACCTCCACCAGTACCACCACCTCCTCCACCCCATCCTACTATCCAGTCACATGCACCACTTGTTCCATCATTACCTAAATTCTATACTCGCCAGATTGCTTCTGCTCATGGTCATCATCAATCATCCGGTATGCCTAGGTTTGTTTTGATAACATAGCTTCTAACGATGGGTCTGGAGATATATCTGTAAAGGAATCATTGCAGGAAAATAGCGCACAGATGGAGGACGTTCCTCTGACCTGGATATTCCTATTGCAGTTCGAAAGCAGAAGCGGTCTTGTGCTTCCTACCCTCTTGCTTCTCAGGTCAGGTCTTCTTTCGTCGTCTTACAGGGCATTTTCAGAGTTTTATAATGGCTCTATCTGCTGTGGAAACCCACAGAATTATGAGGAGGCATTGAAGGATAGTTGATGGCGCTTGGCTATGGGGGAGGAGATGACCGCCCTACAGTCACGTGGTACGTGAAGTCTTGTTTCTGCTCCAGTTGATGTGTCTGTTGTGGGATGCAAATGGGTGTTCACTGTGAAACATCGTGTGGATGGCAGTGTGGATCGCTATAAGGCGAGACTTGTGACACGTGGGTTGACCCAGACATATAGGGTGGACTATCATGATACTTTCTCTCCAGTTGCCAGGTATTCTACTCTGCGTATTCTTCTCTCCGTTGCTGTGATACGAGATTGGCCCCTATACCAACTTGATGTGAAGAATGTCTTCCTCTATGATGATCTACATGAGGAGGTCTGCATGCAGTAGCCACATGGGTTTGCTGCTGAGGGGGAGTGTCAGAAGGTTTGCAGGCTACAGAAGACTATCTATAGCCTTAAGAAGAGCCCAAGAGCATGGTTACAGAAGCTCTCGGACTTGATAGATTAGCAAGGGCTTGTGCGATTGACTGTCGATCACTCCTTGTTTGTGCAGAAGACCCGGTGAGGTACTATTGTCATTCTTGTTTATGTTGATGACATTACTGTTATAGGGGATGATGAGCCGAGCATTCAGGGTGTCAAGGACTTCCTAGGTCAACAGTTTGTGACCAAGGACCTTGGACATTTACGTTAATTCCTTGTGCTAAAGTTTGTCAGGAACCAACGATGTCTTGTGATGACCCAGAGGAACTATGTTGCAGATCTTCTTTCAGAGACAAGCACGACAGATTGCACACCTGCTACTACTTCTATTGACCCGAGCATGAAGCTATATGATGATGACACTGAGGAGGTCGACAAGTGGAGGTACATGGAACTTGTTGGCAAGCTACTATATGCGATTATTACCCGACCCGACATATCCTTTGCTGTGAGCAAAGTGAGCCAGTTTATGGAGCAACCCAGATAGGCACATATGGATGCGGTCCATATGATTCTGAAGGCTTCACATGGTACGAGACTTCTTTTTAGCAAGGGCACATCTCTCTCAGTTACAGCATGCGTAGATGCAGATTATACTGGGTGCCCAAAGGATAGAAAATCTACCTCTGGATTTGCTGTGCTTATAGGGAATTCCCTGGTTTCATGGAAGTAGGGGTGGGTATTCGATTGGTTTGGTGGATTTAGGTTATTCAGTTCGGGTTGAATCCGGTTTGGGTTGGAAAATTGGTTTGGGTCTATTGGGCCGGGTTAAACCAAATTAATCAAATTGACTAAAGGTGAAAGTTACCACTTAATAATCATGCAAATCACTTTTCCTAAATTAGCTTCAAACTTACATGTCTACTAAGGCCCGTGGTTTAATGGAATTCTGATGACTTATTTGTTTGTTAATAAGGAATAAATTATAATATCTCAACCGTCATTTATGTAATCACTTTCTTCAATTGGATTCCACTTTCCAACATAGCAACATGCATTTAATTCACATATGTCGTCAACCTTATTAGGCTATTACATTTTCAACTGTTATCATTTATTAATAAGTGAGTAAATAGAATTAAATATCCTAGGTATAAATATTGTGCACATATGCGCGTGTGTGTATATATGTATACATAAATATATTCTTATGATTTTTTGGTCAGGTTGGGTGGGTCCAAATCATGGGTCATCCATATTAATTGCTCGGGTTGATCGGGTGGATCGGGTGGACGCTATCAAAAACCATCAACCAACCCAGTACCCATATAGATAAAACGGTTTGGGTCTAACCCGACCCGAAAATCCAAATAACCCAAATTATTTGTCCCATATCAAACTATTCGATTGGGTTATTTGGTTTATCCCAAACAACACCCACCCCTACATGGAAGAGAAAGAAGTAGACTGTGGTTGCCAGATCGAGCGCTGAGTCAGAATACATGGCTATGGCGCAGACTAGAATATAGATAATGTGGGTCAGATTTGTTCTTACTGACCTAACTATAGAGGTGCTTCTTCCCATGCACCTCCAATGTGACAATCATGCTGCTCTTTTCATTGCTAACAACCTTGTATTCCATGAACGAACACAACATATTAAGGTAGATTGCCATTATACGAGAGATATGATCCAGAAGGGTCTAATTTCTACCTCTCATATCTTTACCATGGCATTACTCAGAGGGCCATTTCATAAGTGTTCGTCCAAGTTGAGCATGATTGACATCTATGCTCCATTTTGAGGAGTGTTGAGATATATCTACATTCCTATGTACCTTTCTAATTATTTTATTTTATTTTTATCTACCTTATGTAATTTATTCATAGGTCTCTCCTCTATATAAGAGAGCCTAGGATTTCAAGAATAAACAACTTTCTTATTTCCTCCAACAGATACCATGTTAGAAAATATGAACGCGGAAGTATAATCATAGAAATAAATATTCAACATGAACACGGAATTTAACGTGGATCCCTACTCCCTAAGGAGCGGGATGAAATCACAGGAGAACGCCTCAAAGGGCTGATAGTCTATTGCTTTTTCTCACTGGATACAATGGGTGTGGGGGTCTATATATAGCCCCCACTGAGTCTGCACATCTCACAGATGGTAGATGTGGGACTAAACTCTGGATGAGGTAAATGTATCCTGGAGTGATCCATTTACCCATCTACAACTCAAGTAACGCATAACTCATATACTCCAACAGTCTTCACCAAAGGTCATCCCACAATGCAACATGAAGCGAACATGGTCAATTTGGGCATGATAGACCTCCGCATCCAGCTTTCGAGAAAGTATTGAGATTGCTATGTAGGTAAATGGATCTTAGGTGTGGATTCATTTCACATTTTTCCCAACAGATACTGTCCGCACACCTATATTGGTGGTAGTGGATATATTGAAACCTAGACTCTTGTGTGTGCCAGGTCATCTCCTCTTGCTGTTTCTCGCTTTTGTTGGGAAGGGGTTTTCTCGTACATCCCTATGTTTGATCTGTGTAATCTTATTCGATGGGTTTTCCACAAGCAGCAATGCTATATAGGCCTCATTTGTGGGTTATTTATAGTAACACATGAAGAAGATATGGCCCATAATAATAAAGGGTTAGGTCAATTATGAGAGTTATAAGCATAATTTCAGTGTTCTTCAGATTGTATACATAATTATTGTCACTTTAGGGTTATAAGGGCACATATAAATCAAGACAGTCTTGTCATAGTTCACGGATGATTTCCCTACGAGGGGGTTTTAAAATCCTTTAAGTATGATAATTGATTAAGCGTATCTAAGTCATGTCTCTAGGTATATAACAGTGATGGCAAAAAATTCATGCTATTGACATGCTTTATGTGGAAAAAAAACATGATTTCATCCGGGATGGAGGTTAACGTGCAGAACATGATATCTTCTATATTTGACAGGAAGCTGATAGTTTTCTTTCAACTCCCACTTTAACTCTGTAAAAGATATCATCTTTACTCCTAAAAGAAAAAATACCTTTATGAAAAATCCCCCAGCAAGCATATAAGTCATGACTGTTATTGAAGCAAGAGTCGTTGCCTTCTTGATGTCCATGACCATAGCTCCAATTGCCAATCCAAGACCCTGCAGTTTAGTTATTTGGGTAAAGTGAAGTACACGTTTCCATTAAGTGACTAGTATTTACTCTGGGGGAAAGTTTACCTGAGAACTTAGAATGCTGAGAAACACAACTAGCATGCTTAAAAAGAATGGAGCTAGGAGTAGTTTCAGGTTTGCCATGAAGTAGACAATCGTTAAAAATATTATCGGCAGAAAGAGGTCCAGTGGCATGTCACCTAATGTTCTAGCCATGAAGTACGAGCTCATCCTATACATGTCCGCTGCTCGCTCCTTGTTTAGCATGGCCCGTTCTTGAGGAAATGTGAAGATTGCTATGACAACAGGAAAGAAGCCCCAGAATACAGATATAAAGAACAGAAGTCCTGCCTGCATATTTGAAATGTTTGAGCTAGTAGAGAAGCATGGAAATTGCAACTTTGATCCACTTTAGAGAACAACAAAACATTTACGAAAAGTCTAATGGAACCATATGATCAGATATTCCAGTACTTCTAATTTTGACAGTATCATTGTCTAATGAGTCTATTGTTCTCATATTACCATGATTTGATTGGCCTTTTCTTGTATTTTCAAGAATTGTAAGGGTGAAAAATAAAACTCAGAGATCATTTGAAAGGGCTATACTAAAGATCTTGTATTTAAATATATAGGAGTATGGCATGCTAGCAAGTTTGTGATGGTAGTTGGTTGACCGGGCTGATAAGCTGGTCCAACTGTTCTGTTCAGGTGAGTGACCAATTGAATAATAGCCAATAGGCTAGCCAGACTAATTGATCTTCTAATTAGGTATCAACGGACTAGTTGATTAAGTGGCACATCCCATTTTGCATTTAAATTATTTGAATTTAATTAAGTATATTTAATTTCTTTTACTGACACAGTCACATAATCAATGCCACTCACTAATCGATCTTAATCAAATTTCTTTGTTTCCATCAATTATGCTTTCTGTTTATGAATCTTATCATCATACATGTTCATGCGAGCATTTAATTTGGATAGTATTCTTAGTATACTTGTTAATCGTTTCAATGCTGTGATTGAAACTATGCTTGTGGATTAATTGACCGCTCAAATTTGTTACTCTAGCGGGTTCCATAGCCTTGGCTGAAGCCTCAAGCTAAAAAAAGGACAGTGGAATCGGATAATTAGATGAAGTTCAGATAATTATCTAGAGTGGACTTCCGACAGTCCTTGGCTCACTTTCTCCCTCGGCGATGCCAAAGCTAATCAAAGCCATTCACGCTTCTCGCATCCCTTAGGTTATCTGACTAGTGATTCTTTGAAGGTTTCTTCTTTCCCAAGAGGTTACTAGCTGCTGGTATCCTGCTACAATGAAACCATCTTCTATTTTTTTGTATTCGGATAGTGGACTTGATGCCTATCATAATTTTAGTTGACATATAGCTAAGTTATTTTGTATTCAATTTATAAAAAACAAACCGAATACCATTGGTCTCCTGATTATCGTTCATCATTATTCAGTGAACTACTCAACCGAGTACTGCATACCAAATTCCACAACCTTGTTGCTAGGTGCGGAACCTCCTCCTTGATTAGGGTGGACTATACGTTATGTTGGGAGAAAACATGACTTTTTTATTCACGAGGCCCTATGTTGTCTGTCGCTGCAGAGACATACCAAGGGTTTGGAGTTGCTGGTGGGAGAGGGAGACGGGTTGGAGGCCCTGTTTCTGGGCTCGTCGGATGTAGGAGCGGTTTCAGCGGCACAGTTCTGCGGAGATGTCGCTCAGGTGATTCCCTGGCGTGTGGTGGCGAGGGGGCTCACTGAGGTTGAGGTCGGAGAGTTGAGTCGGTCGATAGGGGTGGACACAACTGAATGGCATAGGTTGCGGGGTGGCGATGCCCAAGTGGAGCCAGGGCTTTTGAACCGAATTCGAGTTAGGGGGATTCTGTTCGTCGCGCGCGGCTTGTCGAAGATCCGGGAGGTCCTCGACGATATAACTGAGGTGGTCAGTGTAGAGTGTTTGGGGTGCCGCCCGGGAGAGCCCCTTGACCCTGCTCTCTGAGTGAGGGGTCTTGATCCGGAGCATTTGGGTTGGTGGAAGGTCAGGTTGGGTGGGAGGATTATCCGGTTGGAGATTGCTATGGTGGGGCAGGAGCATTGGGAGTGCAACCGGGAGCGACATCTCGACACCTGGGTGGAGGAGGAGGTGGCGGCGGAGGCCGGTGGGGCTTCAGATCAGGCGGTCCAACGAATGGCGGTGTAATACAAATGTCGGGGGAGAATCCTCGTCTTCTACGCATAATACGTTTCAACACGATTTTCGCAGAAAGGCTTCCTACTTTCGCGAAGATGGCGATGGTTCGCTTTCCGGCTCTTCGATCGAGAGCGGTTGGAATGGAGACTCTTCCCACATAAAGGTCACATGGGGCCACTGGGCATTGTCGGTCCGTTTTTAGAGTGACCATCGGGGCCCTCGACTGCTCTGGATGCTGGGTCCGCGAAGTCGTTCGGATCTTGATTTTAGACGGGATTCCAAAGTTCGGACGTGGGGGATACACGTATTCGAAGAACTTGGGTTACACAATGTAGACCCGTCCGACGACTCAGCGGCTCCCGGATCCCAGTGATCACAAACCCATCTTGAAGACCCGAACCCAAATCGCGACTCTGCTACTGCTTGGCCCGATTGGTCTGGGCGATGCGGGGAATGATCTGAACGAGGCGTTCAGACAAAGAGGGGAGGCCCAATAGCGGGGAATCTTCAGTACGGGCCTTTCGGTAGTGGAGTTGGGGGATGACGGAAAGGCAATGAACTGCATGGCTTCATCGCCTGTCGAAGGGGAGGGGCTTGAGGGCTGTACAGGGTCTGGGGCTTCATCGGGGAGTTCCAACCCCCCAAAGGGGTCTGTTGTGGAGGAGTTGTCACCTGCGGGGGCTTTAGCGGAGGATTCTGGCTGGGAGGCGGCGGCGGTGCTCCCTTTACAACATGATGAGCTCAGAGAAGAGGGTCGCCAAGCAGTGGAGACTGGAAGGGGTGCTTCGTATAGTTCGATGGGGGCAGGTGCTGGTAGGGAGTTGGACTTTTCGGGACCGACGATGGGGGGACCTAGATTCGCAGCATGTTACGCAAGGAAGGAACTCCTCCGGTGGAGAGGAGAGGTAGGAGAGCGAAGCTGCTCGCTTCAGCGGCACGTGAGGCGTATGTGCATGGTTGCAACCGGGTTCCTACGCTTTATAGGTTCATCAGAATCGCTTCAGCATTCTAGACAGGAGTGCGGATGAACATTTGGGTGTGGTACCGCTTAAGAAGATGATCCAGGATGTTCCTTTATGAAGATACTATCTTGGAATGTCAGGGTGTTGGGCCACCCCGAAAAGCGTCTGGGAGTCAAAAACCATGTAATGGAGGCTGGTGCAGAGGTGTTTATTCTTCAGGAGATGAAGTTGTCAAGGGGCACGGACACAGTCTGGAAGGGACTGGATGGAGGAGGCAGGTTCGATCTTGTTGAGCTGGTAGCGGAGGGAGCGTCAGGTCGGTTACTGATTGGTTGGAAGAAAGATGTCTTTGAGCTTGTGGAGGAGTCGAAGTCCCTATTCTGTCTGACCGTAAGACTGAGGAGTCGCGCTGATGGTCTTAGCTTCCTTGTTACAAATGTTTACGGCACGATGGGTGGTGAGAGGGGTTCTCTGGCAGAGTAGGTCGAGCAGTTGGGAACCACGAATGCGGTCGGGATTTGGCTCATGGGGGGCGACGTGAATGTTCCGCTTCTTCCAGATGATCGCTCGCAGGGGAGTGGTGGTGGGGACCTTAGTTCGGAGGAGTTACGGAAAGGCCCATAGTTGGGCCTGTCGATTATCGATGCGGCTGGCTGCGCCTTTACTTGATGGAATGTGAGATCACAGTCTAGGTTGGATAGATTCTTCTTGTCGCCTGAGGGAACGTAGGTGTTCCCCCTTTCGCAGGCATGGGCGCTGTCGAGGGCACACTTCGATCACACGCCAATTATTTTGTCGTCTGGGGAGGAATGGAGAAACAAGTTCTTTTTTTGCTTTGAGCAGGGTTGGCTCTTAGAATAAGGTTTTAGGGAGGAGGTTGCGGAGAGGTGGAGAGGGTGGACCCTTGTTGGCTCGTCCATCTCGAAGTTGACGGCAAAGTTGCAGTTGTTGAGGTCATTCCTTGTCAATTTCGGTAAAAGGTGAAGGCAAGGCAGAGGGCTAGAAGGGAGGTGGCTTAGATCGGGGTTGCTCGACTGGATGGTTTGGATGATGAGAGAGGCCTGGATCAGGAAGAATTGACAGAGAGGTTGGGCTTGCTCGAAGAATTGCTGTTGGAAGAAAGAAAGGAAGATGTGAAGTGGAGGCAAAGATCTAGACAATATGACAGCATGGCTTCTGGGAGGTGGAGAAGAAACCATTTGCACGAGCTGGAGGTTGGGGTAGTAAGAGTATCAGGGGAGGCATCGATTGGCTGCACACTGCGGGGCCATTTTGTGGAGGCAACGTGAAGAAAAAGAGGGGACGGTTGGGGTGGCTGGGGAGAGGAGTGGAGACTCTATCTAGTGAGCATGCAAAGAGTTTGGTGGTACCATTTTCAAAGGAGGAGGTGAAGACAGCTGTTTGGGGTTTGAATGCAGATGGTGGTCCTAGCCCTGATGGTTTCCCGATGCTTTTCTATCGTGAATTCTGGGAGTTATTGAAGGAGGAAGTTTTGGAGGTGCTAAACAAGTTCAGGAAAGGGAACATAGGGTTCGAGAAGGTCAACCGGGCTCTTCTGTTCCTCCTTCCCAAGGAGATTCATGTGAAGGTTGAAGATTACATGCCTATTGCGCTCTCCAATGCCATTTACCTTATTGTGGCTAAGATTCTTTCAAACTGGCTTAAAGGTGTTATGAAGTCGGTGGTGCTTCAGGACCAGTCGGCGTTCATTCCAAGGCGATAGGTGGCAGACGACCTGGTGATAGAGTCTGAGATCTGCCTTGACTGGAAGCATTTGAGGAAGAAAGGGGCTATGTGGAAGATAAATTATGCCAAAGCTTATGATTGTGTCGACTGGAAGTTTTTGTGGATGTCTCTGTGAAGAGAGGTTTCCTCAACATATGGGTTGATTGGATGAAGAGATGCGTTACGACCTCATCTTACTCGATCTTGGTGAATGGTAAGATGGAGGGGGGATTCTTTCAACCCCGACGGGGTATCCAACAAGGATGTCCATTGGCTCCTATGCTTTTTGTACTGGTGGCAGATGCTTTGGCTGTGTTGCTTAGGCGAGCGGTTGAGGCAGAGCGGTGTGAGGGCTTCCATCGTGATGATATCTCTGTTCTGCTGCTACAGTATGTAGATGACACAACCCTATTTCTTGGGGGCTCAGAGGATCAGAATAGCAATGTTGCTCAACTGGTCGAGATTTTCAGCAGTCTCTCTGGCCTTAAGGTCAACAAGCACAAAACAGCTGTCATTACTTTTGGGACGGACGATGCAGAGCGCTCCAGGCTGTCGAGGTTGACTGAGTGCCCCCTAGGGGATCTTCTTATCTCCTACTTGGGGTTGCCGTTGGTGGCTGGGAAGCTGAAGAAGTCATATTGGGATGATGTTGTGCAGAAAATGGAGCAAAGGCTGGCGGGATGGAAGGCGGGCACGCTGTCTAGGGGGGAAGTTGATACTCTTGGAGCATATGCTGTCGGTCATATTCATTTGGTCAGCTGGGAGGAGGTGGCGAGGGGGCGTAATGACAGAGGGCTAGGGATCCATGATGTATAATGCATGAACAAGGCGCTTGTCGCTAAGTGGGTGACTCGCATTTGGGTCCATCGACCTCACAGGCAGCTAGACTGGTGAGGAAAATCTATGGAGTTAGAGGTGAATTGGTGGTTAGTAGAGTACGGTTTGAATCACCACTTTGGGTCAGTATTCGTGAGGTCTTGCCATTGATTGCACCTAGCCTGCAGGTGAGGGTGGGAGATGGCTAGTCTTTTAGATTCTGGCATGATGATTGGACGTGGGAGGGGGCACTTGAGGGAAGATTTCCAAGACTTTTTCTTTGGTGGTATCGAAAGAGAGTACTCTTTAGTAGATGGCGGATTCGGGCACATGGTCATCGGTCTTTTCATCATACCTCTCAGAACAACGTCTGGAGGAATTTGTCAGGTTACAAGCGGAGATTCTGCCGCTTGAGGTTTTGGCGCAGGATGTCGACCATTTTGCATGGAAGGATGCAAGATTCTCTGTGAAGAAAGCGTATGAGGAAACAAGGAGAGTGACAGAGGATCAGGATTTGGCTTCTTTGCCAGGATTTGAAGGTGGTTTGGGCTACCAAGATTCCGTACAGAGTTAAGATATTCTTGTCGTGTCTAGGAAGAGATCGCTTGTGCGATAAAGCAATGAGGGGGAGGTTGTTAGGCGTGGCGGACACGCTGTGCGACAGGTGCATGGGGATGGTGGAGGACTAGATCATTTGTTCATCAAGTGCCCGACATCGGAGTGGGTTTGGAGGGAGGTGGGGATTCCTTGGGTGGAGACCGGAGGGGCAGTGGATTTCTGGAGGTCGGTTCGTGCAGTGGGCGACAACTCTACTAATGATTATTCCAAGCCGTTTGTTGTTCTATGGGCCATCTAGGTTGGGCGAAATGATTTAATCTTCAAAAATCATAGGTTTTATTCAGAAAATGCAGCTTCTTATTGTAATGCCCTATATCACTTATGGATCTCACGATAATGTACTCTAAAAACTTTTTAATGATATAGTTACGTGCGATGACTTCCACATTGGGAGATCACCCTATTTGCTATCAAAAAAATAGAGGAGAGATCCATTTGGTTAATTACATAAAGTAAACAAAAAGAATAGAGAATACATAAAAGAAACAAAAGATTAATAATATCTCAACACTCCCCCAAGTTAGAGCGTAGATATCAATCATGCTCAGCTTGGAATAACATCTCTGGAAATGCCCTCTGGTCTGGGCTTTGGTGAGAATGTTTATTGTCTGATCTCCAGAACTAACACGAATGGTGGAGATGAAGCCTTCTGGATCATGTCTCAAGTGTAGTGACAATCTACCTCGATATGCGTGCTCCTCTCATGGAAGGTTGGGTTGTTGGCAATGAAGAGATCATCTTGATTGTCACGTTTTAGGTGCAGGGTAAGTGAGTAAGAACAGTTCTTACCCACATCATCTCTGTACTAGCCAGTACCATAGCCTTGTACTCAGATATTGCACTGGATCTGGAAACTACTGTTTGGTTCTTGCTCTTCCATGACAACAAGCAACTCTCTACGAGCATTGCAAAGCCCGAGTTAGACTTCTTATCTTTGGGACACCCTGCATAATCTGAATATGCACAAGTTGTAATGACAAGTGATGTACCTCTGCTGAATAGAACCAGTGCTAGGTGAGGCCTTCAGATACCTCATAATCATATGGATTGCATCCATATGTGCCTATCTAGGCTGCTCCATGAACTGACTCACTTTGCTTACTGCAAAGGATATATTTGTCCCGGTGATGGTCACATATAGGAGCTTCCCAACGAGCTCCATGTACCTCATCTTTTCTACCTCCTCAATGTCATCATCATACAACTTCATGCTCGGATCCATGGGAGTAGTGGTAGGTTTGTAATCTGCTGTGCCTGTCTCAAAGAAAAGATTTATAATGTACTTCCTCTGGGTCATCACTAGACCTCACTAGTTCCTAGCAAACTCTAGTCCAAGGAAGTAGCATAGACTGCCAATGTCCGTGGTCATGAACTGTTGACCTAGGAAATCCTTAGCAGCTTGGATGCCCTGCTCATCATCCCATGTAACGATTATATCATCAACATAAACAAGTATGACAACATTTCCTCTCTGAGTACTCTGAACAAATAGTGAATGATCGACAATCGATCTCACGAACCCACATTACTCTATCAAGTCAGAGAGCTTCTAGAACTATGCTCTTAGACTTTGCTTAAGGCCATAGATCACCTTATAAAGCATGTAAACCTTCTGACACTCCCCCTCAGCAGTAGACTCAGATGGCTGCTGCATGTAGACCTCCTGTAGATCACCCTAGAGAAAGGCATTCTTCACATCTAGCTGATATAGGGGCCAATCTTGTACCACTGCAGCAACAAGAAGAATACAATGTAGAATGCCTAGCTATTGGAGAGAAGGTATCCTGATAGTTCACCCCATATGTCTGGGTGAACCCACATGCCACAAATCTCACCTTGTAGTGATCTATGCTACCATCTGCTTGGTGCTTCAAATGCTCTCTTGCATCGAACAACAGATGCTCCTGTAGGAGCTGCAACAATGCTCCAAGTGCCACACGGCTGTAGCGCGACCATCTCCTCCATAGAAAAATGTCACTGACTGTCCTGTTGTTGGACATGCGAGCCCACGACGAGCCATTTTGCAATAAATGTTATTGCAAATATCATTCCCTGATCTGATATGAAGAATAAATAATTTGCATAATAGGTCCCTTAGTACAATTAGGGTTATGTACCATGGCCATCTTGATGATCATACGGCTGTTGTTTCAACTGTTGAATCATAGAGGCTGGTGCTTGGATGAATATCTAAGGGGTTAGATTGAGGACTCATCAAGCACCATCAAATGATTGTTAAGAGATGATCTCCAGCCTCAGTAGGAGATGGCAATCCTTATCTCTAAAGGTTGATATCTGACCGACCTTTTGATGCAGGTCTTCTGCATAGGAATAGAGATTCAGAGGTGTCAGATTAGTTAGGTCAAAGAGTTGACATAACGAGATCGAGATAACCAAAGTCCTATATCGTATGCTGTCATGATATAGGCACGCATCCTCTGACCGGAGACATATGTGTTACTATATGTCTAAGTATGTACATTTGGCAGACCAATAGGTTGACGACCTAACCAAGGTCTATACACCGGCACGCTGGTGTGCATATAAGGGCATATGAGTAATACGATCTCTCAAAGGGATCATACAGGTTCATTTACTGAACTGGAAGGCATGAGATCACTCATGAGATATTGGGAAGAATTAAATTCCGTGCACGGTCGTCTCGCTTTGGAAGCTTGACTGAATTTGTAGGTTTGATATATACTTTTGGAAAGTATATGATCAAGACCTAGGTACGATATATGCTTTTGGAAAGTATATGATCGATACCAACTCCCAATGATCGAATGAGAAACTTACTAATAAGACCATGAAGTAGACAATATAAAGTTGATCCAATACTTCAGGTTTAATCTGAGTCTTCCAGTATGCAAGATGTACATGTATTGGAAATACCTGAGGGTGATGTGATCGTAAACGATTGTATAACCATGACGCTTCCATTCGTAGGGAGCGATGAAACGGGTCTGGATTTTAGTGACTCCTCTCAGTAGAGAAGTGGTCTAATCTTGATCCAAATGTTGGACATTGATCTGAATGTGATTCAGACGCAATAAGAAGATTAGATTTGCGGTCTTGATTTAATCAAGCATCTATGGGAGGCCCGCGATCTGGATTTGAGATATGATCTCAATATCCAAGTCACTATACGTAGAACAATACAATCGCCCTGTCCTTATCTCCAAGTATCTGCGGAGAAAGCGCATTATCCTTGAAGGAATTCACGGATAATTCTATTGTTGAATATATGTATCCGAGCATTGAGAAAATGGATAATTAAATGTGATTTAATTATCATGAATAATATGAATTTGATTCATATTATAAAGAGAATTATCTTAGATAATTAAATGAGATTTAATTATCAAAGATGTAAATAATGTGAATGTGATTCACATTATTTGGACACAAGAGAATAGAGATCCAAGATGACTAAATGTGATTTAATCATCATGGATATGAATAGTGTGGATAGAAATATCCATATTAGTCATATATATTATAAATGTGATTTATAATATATAAGAGAGAGCTATTTGTAATTTACATTTGTTAATTAAATGTTGATGTGAATTGGATTCACATTGGACATTAAATTGAAAATGTAATTTACATTTTATTTTGGGTTGTGAATATGATTTACAAATTTCCAATGGCATGATTGCAATGTTCACAAAATAAATTGGATTTATTTTTGTGAAATAATTTGCAACAAAAAGTTGTTGCAAATATTGGAGAAAATCATGAGATAATGCAATCTCATGTAAAAGAGAAAGGAGGCTCCCTTCCTAATGAGGAGAGGGGACAACCACCAAGTCCTTATAGGACTCATGGCCGTCCACCCTCCTTATGGAAGGAGGCTTGCCTCCTTTCCTATTTCTCCAATAGAGATTGATTTGATATAAATCAAATTATATTCAATATATATTTGATTTTTTATTAAATTAATTGTTGTGTTTTTAGCAACAAATCATGACCATTGAAAGAAATACAAATCAATGTGAACCATTGGATTTGTGTTGTCACATGGATTGAGATCCATGGATCCCAAAATATTATAAAAGGAGAGTCACCTCTTTGCTCTTATAGACACACAATGCTTGAGAAAGACATCTCTCTCTCTCTCTACACGTCTAGTCTCTCTCTCCCTCTCATGTGGCTGTCCACCATGGATGCCCTAGAGAGGTTCTCCATCGCCGCGGCGTCATCGTTATGCTGCCCGATGTTTTGCTCGTGGATCTCCGGCTCCTTCGGTGCGCCTCGCTCGTGAAGAAGACGTCGGATCTCGTGTATCGAGATCATGAGATCCTACCGCTTGGATCATCAACAAGTATTGCGAGAATCACACGGTTCATCCCCGCGCTCGCAAGCGTCTCCTCCGTCGGATCGGACTTGAGACAGGAGGTCTCTTCGTTTAGAGACTCGATTACAACCACGCTTCAAGAGGTAACCCTAATACTTGTTTGTGGTTTAGACGAAACAATCCGAGAAGTGTTCTTGGATCATGTGGTTTCGTCACATGAAAAAATTTTAATTTCCGCTGCATAGAACAACTAGTACGACTAGCAAGGACGAGGTATGATCCGCCGTGGCGATCACGCTTCCGTGATGCGCTTGAAGATCTAACCATATCCTTCAAGTGGTATCAGAGCCTTAGGTCGACGGTTTCGAATATGATTCGCAAACCGAGGACGACTTGGGTTTGTTAAGGTCGCGAAAGTTTTTTTCGCATTTGATTTCGCAGATCTGTTTAGTAAATAATTTCGGCCATGTTTAAAATGTTTAAGCACGAATTATTTATTTGGATTTTGTTCCTCATTAAATAAGGAAACCATAGGATCTGAGTTTACGTAAATCGGATTTCATATGCTCGAGATATGGTTGTTTTAATGAACATGTATGCACTGCTGCGGGAACTGCAGATCTTAACATGATTAAAGAGTTAATTACTGTTTTCATCTGCCTCGAAATGCGTGAAACATCACTTGGGTTCAGTCCTAAATCAAGTTAGCAATCTTTGAAAATTGAGTTTGTCTAATTTGGATTTAAATTGATTGAGATATGTTAATTTTAGTGAGTATGGGTCACTACTAAAATTGCAGTCCTAATCTAGAACCAAGTGATTGTCAATTAGTGAATTTAATTATTAATTTCATGGAATAATCATGAAAAATATTTGTGAAATATTGGAAGATGATTATTTACTTAATTGACTTGGCCTTAACCAATTAATTGATTAGATTTGATCTAAATCTTAATTGGAAACACAATCATCAAACTTGATGCTTGAATAAGATTGGGAATTTGTGTAGCAAATTTCCTTATAATAAAAAATATTTTGATTATTACTATATGGTATAATTTCGGTTGAAAAACCGATGATCATCTCAAGTACAAATTGATATATCTGGCAATGGCATTATGCTTTCCCGAGGTGGATATGGTGTCTAGTCGGAGAGCATTGGGGTTGCGGGTTGCAATGTATGCGGTCCGTCCCACTCTCATCGGTACTGGCCATGACAACGGGTAGGGACTGTATAATGCCGGAGAAAATCAAGGTGTATTTTTCTAATTATTAAAATTCGAATTAATACATATTTTGATATATTACCATATATATATTCAAGTAAAAATGATCAAGTTTGTTGATTGAATTAGATTGATAATTAATTTAATATGATTAAATTGATTATGTCCGATTGAGACACTCTATATGAATAGCGTTATTATTTCCCTTGGAAGAATTAATTATATGAATGTGATTCATGATAATTAATTAAAATTTGAATATGAGATGGAGGACCACATAAGTGACATCTATGGTCTCCCGTCAAGGCAAAGAGTTCCGTCACCAGGGATTGCATGTGGGAGACGCCTGTCCGAAGTGACAGCTCCTGTATGCAAACGCTTCTGGATCGGGCTCTTTGCTTCTCGAAAGAGTAAGACCGTATGCGTAGTGACCCTAATATCGGATCCTCATATTATTGGGGCAATATTGGATTGCGGATAGCGAGTACTATTCCTGTTGACGGTTGGTTCAATTAATGACGAGTCAACAACGCCTTAGGGGTGGTGGGTCCGGGTTTTAAAGATCGAATTGGGAAATGCAAGGTGGACTTGCAAGGCGGAATGTGTTCCCGCTTCTTTTTATCGGAGTTGCAGATTCTCATATTATTGGGATGTAACAAAGATAAGGAGATCCCAGATCTTGTTGAGATATGTTGGTAAGTATATCTCTTACATTGAAAGTGATTAAGGGAACGAACTTTCAGTGTTGACAAGGCAAGATAACTTTGATATAAAATTCCTAAATCAAAGTAAAATGTGTATATATATATATTTGCAAATTTCTTATTTCAGATAATCCTTCATTAAACCCACTCAATGTTATACTCAATAATAAGCAGTAAAATATCATGGATTGGACTCATGATCCAGATATTGTACTTGCAGTTGGACACATAATGTATGAGGTTGCAATGTGCATGTTTCCTCATAATATTGAGGAATGATAATTAAATAGATAATAGGACTACAACCTTAGGGTTTGTATGTCTCTATAGTCTTGATCTCATCGGATGTACTTTGGAAGTGACATGTCGATAATGATCATAATTGTCAATTAATCCTTATAAAATCTAAGAAGATGTTCTGGCATACATATGTGCTCTTGACATTTAATCATGAATGACGTGGTTCTCTGCATCGGGCAGAATGGTGGTTCTATAAGAGATGATGTATTCAAATTGTTTGAATACCTACCTGAACCAATGTTTTAAGAGTCTAGATGGATGTAGACATGATGAGTGTCATCATTCCACTGTCTATACTCTAGTCATTCATGAAGCTTCATAATATTCATATTGTATGAATTTAATGAAGCTAGTATAAATGTTGAAATGCTCTTACATTGAATTCTTTTTTGAATTTAACATAAGATATCCTTAGTCTTAAGCAATGGTTGCTTATAGATAAAGGGAGCGCAGTGGAAGCATGTGTTGGACCCGAGTAAGAAGTATGGTGAAAGAGTTGACTGTACATCTATGACTTCCATATGCCATCCGAAGAGTTGGATGAATGCCAATACTGCAATAAGTTAATGTGTTGATAGTATGACTATCAAATCTGTCTAAAATCCTTAGAAAAGGACTCAGATAGAGCATCAGAATAATCTACATATAAATCATTGAAATTGACTTGCTTAAAGTCTTTTAATTGTATCTCAATATTCTACAACACTTGCAATGGGTTGCATATGTTTTAGAAGACAGGAAAATGTGATCTTAAGGTTTATAGTTATCCACATGGATATTGATGCAATTGTTGCAACAATCTCTGTTGGATTGATAGACTTCATAATTTCAATGGGAGAGCCCTTAGTCTTAGAGAATGTCTCTATGACCTGGATATTAGAATACATTCATTATTTATTTCTAAATGTTGGAAATAAACATGAATTCTGTAATAAATCTATCATAAAGAGTTATGATGGAGATATTTCAGATAGTAATCTAAGATCTAGTGGACTCCACTAAATTAGAAAATTAATGAATGGTTCATTAACATTTCTAAATACTGAAATTAAACCTTAAGATCAATAGGAGGATGAAGATCATTTGACAATGATCTAACATCAAGCCTTGGACATTTGTCTGTTGATTTGATCAATAGACTAGCAAGAGATGAAACTTTAGAATGTCTAAAATTTCAAAACTTACATACTTATGAATATTGTATTCAAAGTAAAATGTCCAATACACCCTTCTTTGGGAATGGTGTAAGATGTCAAGGTATTCAGGATCTCATACATATTGATGTATGCGGATCATCTATATCATAGTAAACATTATGGATATATGATATCTACTGATGATTATGTATGATATGAGATTTCTTCTCTTCACTTAGAAACCTTTGAAATGTTCAAAGATTTCACATAATTTTGGTCTTCAACCAAAGTTTGAAGGAAGATAAAATGAATTTGATCTAATCAAGGTAGCCTGTACCTGTTAGATGAATTCAAAGGATACCTTATGGAGATATGAATATCATTTCTATCTCAATCCTCCTAACACACCTTAACTCAATAAGTTATAGGAGGATACAATTGGATCATGTGTGACATGATCTTATCAATGATGAATTTTAGCATAATTATCCCTTAGTTTCCAGGTATATATATGTGTAGTAGAGACTACAATATATATATCCTTAATAAGGTTCCATGTATGCTGGAATCTAGCACTTGAGAGTGCTGCTTCATTAGGAAAATAAAGGATGGTATTGGATACCTACTTTATGATCTTGAGATTCTTAAAATATCTCATCTCTGAGAATGTGATTCTTAGAGGTAGAGACTCTTAAGAATCAAGATGAAAATGAAGTGTAGGAACTCATTTAATCTTGAAAAGATAATGAGGCTCCTGAAATTGGAAACTAAAAGGACAATTAAAGGTGAAACACTAAAATCTCTTCAAATGAATTTGAGGAAGGATTCCATGTGTCGGAGAAATATGACAATGATCGAACTTCATTTGATGAAGCTCCTGAAGATCATAGCATGGATAGATGGATGTTAGCAAGTCTAATGTAGACTTCATATACAAGTGTTGTATATGGACCCTCGAGGATCCACCTATATGGGTAAGACCTGTAAAGGTGTAAATGGATCTTCAAGAGAAAGGGAACCTGATGAGAAGGTAGAGACCTTTAAAGCACGGTTCGTAGCCATGAGCTACACACGAGAGAGAAGACATTGCTTGCGATGAGACTTGCTCTTCGGTGACCATGCTTAAAACCATCAGAATATTGCTAACCTTAGCTACACAACTTGGCTATTGCATCTTCAAGATGTAAGTCAAGACTGCATTCCTCTATGAATACCTATCTGAGGATATTCACATGAAGTAGCCCTAGGGCTTCATGGTTGAGGAAAGCAAGGTGTGCAAGCTAAGGAATCCATCTATGGACTCAAATAAGCTTCTTGAAGTTGGACCATAAGATTTGATGAGATTATAAATGTTATGATTTCAGATAGAATCTTGATGAGCCATGTGAAAGTGGGAGTGCCTTTTGTGTTCATCGTGCTAAATGTAGATGATATCCTAAAAATGATATAAGGATAATAATAAGTGTTTTCTAATCTGGTTATTCCATAACTTGAGATATGATCTCAAGGATACCTCTTGGATCTTAGTTCTGAAGGTGTTCGGAAGCAAAGAGAAGAGGGTATTAGGACTGTCACAATAGTAGTACACCTTGAACATATTCCATTTTTTGGAAAATTTCAAGAAAGGCTTCCATCCCTTAAGATATGGTTCTGACATGTCTAAAGGGATAACACCTCAAAGAGTTGAGGAAGTGAATGCTAGAACTACTTGCACTTGTGCACTAGTTGCGAGAAGCTGAGTATATGCTAAATGTGTACAAAAGCCAGATATCTATCATGCAGTGGGAGTAGTAAACTGTTACTAATCCTACTATGGAGATAAAACACTTGATTGCAGAAATAATATTATCTTCAAAGATGACAAGATTTTTGAGATAGTGATATCAAAGTCTTATCTTCAAAAGCTTAAGACTTTATAGATAGAGATCTAAAAGGTTTTAACTGTGGATACCTTTCGTTTGGTTGCAGGGTTGCCCGGGTTGGCCCTGCAACCAAACAGGGTTCTCCTCCTCACAGTTTACTATTCACAGGAGTACCCCTGCCCAACCCAACCCTGTCCAACCCTGCAACCAAACGAACCTTAAGAGATAGAGATCTCCAGGAATAAGGGTATTCTGGTATGGATTATGGAAATACTGGTTATAACAATTATTAAGCTATAGTGTCAAGGACACTATAATAGCTTTAACAAGATTGAGTATTGGTTGCATAAGATGCAACATTCGCATTAGATGCGAGCACTGTTACTGGGGATATGCAAGTGCCGTAAAAGGACTTGACGTAGTCTCGCGGGAACAGAGTGACTGATCAGCTTACCTAGCTATTTTCTAAATAGCCTATGATTGTCGCATGAGTGCGGGTTTAAATGATTAGCCTATTAATGGCTCTTTGGGCTAGTGAGAGATTGTTGGACATGCGAGCCCACGACGAGCCATTTTGCTATAAATGTTATTACAAATATCATTCCCTGATCTGATATGAAGAATAAATAATTTGCATAATATGTCCCTTAGTACAATTAGGGTTATGTACCATGGCCATCTTGATAATCATACAACTGTTGATTTAATTGTTGAATCATAGAGGCTGGTGCTTGGATGAATATCTAAGGAGTTAGATTGAGGACTCATCAAGCACCGTCAAATGATTGTTAAGAGATGATCTCCAGCCTGAGTAGGAGATCGCAATCCTTATCTCTAAAGGCTGATATCTGACCGACCTCTTGATGCAGGTCCTCTGCATAGGAATAGAGATTCGGAGGTGTCAGATTAGTTAGGTCAAAGAGTTGACATAACGAGATCGAGATAACCGAAGTCCTATATCATATGCTGTTATGATATAGGCACGCATCCTCTAACCGGAGACAGATGTGTTACTATATGTCTAAGTATGTACATTCGGCAGACCAATAGGTTGATGACCTAACCAAGGTCTATACACCGGCGCGCTGGTGTGCGTATAAGGGCATATGAGTAATACGATCTCTCAAAGGGATCATAAAGGTTCATTTACTGAACCGGAAGGCATGAGCTTACTCATGAGATATTGGGAAGAATCAAATTCCATGCACGGTCGTCTCGCTTTGGAAGCTTGACTGAATTTGTAGGTTTGATATATACTTTTGGAAAGTATATGATCAAGACCTAGGTACGATATATGCTTTTGGAAAGTATATGATCGATACCAACTCCCAATGATCGAATGAGAAACTTACTGATAAAACCATGAAGTAGACAGTATAAAGTTGATCCAATACTTCAGGTTTAATCTGAGTCTTCCTGTATGCAGGATGTACATGTATTGGGAATACCTGAGGGTGATGTGATCATAAACGATTATATAACCATGACGCTTCCATTCCTAGGGAGTGATGAAACAAGTCTGGATTTTAGTGACTCATCTCAGTAGAGAAGTGATCTAATCTTGATCCAAATGTTGGACATTGATCTGAATGTGATTCAGACGCAATAAGAAGATTAGATTTGCGGTCTTGATTTAATCAAGCATCTATGGCAGGCCCGCGATCTGGATTTGAGATATGATCTCAATATCCAAGTCACTATACGTGGAACAATACAATCGCCCTGTCCTTATCTCCAAGTATCTGCGGAGAAAGCGCATTATCCTTGAAGGAGTTCACAGATAATTCTATTGTTGAATATATGTATCCGAGCATTGAGAAAATGGATAATTAAATGTGATTTAATTATCATGAATAATATGAATTTGATTCATATTATAAAGAGAATTATCTTAGATAATTAAATGAGATTCAATTATCAAAGATGTAAATAATGTGAATGTGATTCATATTATTTGGACACAAGAGAATAGATATCCAAGATGATTAAATGTGATTTAATAATCATGGATATGAATAGTGTGGATAACAATATCCACATTAGTCATATATATTATAAATGTGATTTATAATATATAAGAAAGAGCTATTTGTAATTTACATTTGTTAATTAAATGTTGATGTGAATTGAATTTACATTGGACATTAAATTGAAAATTTAATTTACATTTTATTTTGGGTTGTGAATATGATTCACAAATTTCCAATGGCATGATTGCAATGTTCACAAAATAAATTGGATTTATTTTTGTGAAATAATTTGCAACAAAAAGTTGTTGCAAATATTGGAGAAAATCATGAGATAATGCAATCTCATGTAAAAGAGAAAGGAGGCTCCCTTCCTAATGAGGAGAGGGGACGACCACCAAGTCCTTATAGGATTCATGGCAGTCCACCCTCCTTATGGAAGGAGGCTTGTCTCCTTTCCTATTTTTCCAATGGAGATTGATTTGATATAAATCAAATTATATTTAATATATATTTGATTTTTTATTAAATTAATTGTTGTTGTATTTTTAGCAACAAATCATGACCATTGAAAGAAATACAAATCAATGTGAACCATTGGATTTGTGTTGTCACATGGATTGAGATCCAAGGATCCCAAATATTATAAAAGGAGAGGCACCCCTTTGCTCTTCTAGACACACAATGCTTGAGAAGCACATCTCTCTCTCTCTCTCTCTCTTTCTCTCTATACGTCTAGTCTCTCTCTCCCTCTCATGTGGCCGTCCACCATGGATGCCCTAGAGAGGTTCTCCATCGCCACGGCGTCGTCGTTATGCTGCCCGATGTTTTGCTCGTGGATCTCCGTCTCCTTCGGTGCACCTCGCTCGTGAAGAAGACGTCGGATCTCGTGTGTCGAGATCAGGAGAGCCTACCACTTGGATCATCAACATGGATTGCGAGAAGCACGCGGTTCATCGCCGCGCTCGCAAGCGTCTCCTCCGTCAGATCGGACTTGAGACAGGAGGTTTCTTCGTTTAGAGACTCGATCACAACCACGCTTCAAGAGGTAACCCTAATACTTGTTTGTGGTTTAGACGAAACAATCCGAGAAGTGTTCTTGGATCAAGTGATTTCGTCACATGAAAAAATTTTAATTTCCGCTGCATAGAATAACTAGTATGACTAGTCGTTCTTCGTCGTATCTGATACGACGATTACGCTTCCGTGATGCGCTTGAGGATCTAACCATATCCTTCACCTGTATGGTCTGCTGATATGTCCGTGGTATCTCCACGGCAGATAGTGCCACGATAAATCTCCTGAAGTCCTCTGAAAGTTTGCTCAAGGGGACACAGGCTGTAGGAGAATATGTAGCACAAGTACATCTCTGCTTTCGCATATTAATAGACACATCTAAATCATATGCACCTCCTGAACTTGTAAACTACCCTTCTGAGAGGGCACCTGTTCATTCTGTAAAGAATCCTAATGCGTAGACAACTCAGGCATATTGGATGATGCAGAAGACCCATGAGTAGGGAAACATGGTGAGACCTGCGAGTAAGCATACGTGGCAAAAACTGAGTCAATGTACTGGGTGGTGGTCCAGGGGCAACCCTAGAAGCAGGTACTAGAGGAGGAGGTGGTGGTGGAGATGGTAGAGGCAGAGTAGGCACTGGAGGCGGTGCAGCCGTAGGAGGCATGTATACCTCCTCACCAGAGTCATATGGAGTCAACCTATCACCTGTAGGAGAGAAATATATAGCTGACTCAAAGAAGATGACATCAACACTAACAAAGTATTTCGTCGAAGTGGATCAAAACAACGGTACCCCCTCTGGGTACGAGAGTAGCCAACAAAATGGACTTTGTTAAGTCTTATGATACATTGGATTGATGTTTTCTGCGGGCTGCTCTGTACATGAGGGGTTTTCCGGATGTGTGGATTTCTTGGATGAAGCAGTGCGTGACCACGACGTCGCTTTCAGTGCTGGTCAATGGCCGTCCTGAGGGAGGTTTTTTTCAACCGCAGAGAGGGGTCAGGTAGGGATGCCCCATGGTTTTCGTCCTTGTCGCTGATGTTCTTGTCTGCATGGTTGATCGGGTTCAGAGTAGTGGGATTATAACATGCTACAGATGTGGTAAACTGCTTATTGCCTTGTTGTAGTATGCGGATGACACGATCTTGTTTATTGAGGGTGACAAAGAGGAAGCGGGTGGCATGACCATTACTCTTGATATTTTTGGTGAGTTGTCTGGTGTGGAGCTGAATCTTGGCAAATCCATTGTTGTCTCGTTTGGCATGTCGGAGGGGGAGGCACTTTTCTGCAGTTTAGAGCTGGGCATGACATGTGGCTCCCTCTTCGTTATCTTAGGCTTCCTCTTACGGACGACAAAATTAGGTTGTCGGACTGGTTGCCAATGGTGAAGATGAAAAGTGTTGGAAAATAGAGATTGCGGAAGCGAATGATAAACATAGCATAATCTAGAGAGATAAACATGAAAGAACACAAAGATTTTACGTGTAAGCCTACTCCCTAAGGAGTTGGATGAAACCATGGGAGAATGCCTCAGAGGGCGTATGTGTTCATTGCACTTTCTCATTTGAATACAAGGGGTGTGGGGGTCGATATATAGCCCTCACCGAGTCTCCACATCTCCAAACTGGTAGATGTGGGACTAAACTCTGGATGGGTAAGTGGATCCTGGAGAGATCTATTTACCCATCTCTCATATAAGAGACGCATATAACAAATACTCCAACACTCCCCCTCAAGCTGGAGCATGCAATGCTCAACTTGGGCAAACAGAAAGAAACTCAACTTACGCTACCTGACACTACAAACAATATCAACTCAATGCGTACAACTGTCGGCTGTTGTCGAGGATGTTGCTTCTTATGCTGTACAGGTGCGTAGGACGACCGGGCTGGAGTGTGAGTTAACTAAATCTCCTCGTCGGAGAGCATGTGCGTTGAACTGCGCCTGTCAGAGTCACTGCAACTGGAAATGAGTCCCCTCGTCGGAGTACTCTGGCCAGCCACAACATGTGGACAACTGCTCCATCTATGAAAAGGGCCGAACTGAAAAAGACCGTGGAAGTGCAATCCTCGTCGGAGTCCACAGTCAATGGAGAATGGAGTCTAAAACGTCTCCTCATCGGAGAACTAGGTCTCCCCCATCTGGCACAGAGAATGTACTCTACTATGGAGTCCCTATGATACCACATAAAAACCCTTGCCAACATGGCATAGGGAATGGTCCTCTACTCTGGAGTCCCTATGACTCACATGAAAACTCTGACCGACAAAACAAGAATGGAGGGGACCACGATAAAAGATGGCAAACATATGCACATCTGAAAAGACCGCGTACAAGTATGTGTTCGAAAATGAAGACTCGGAAACATCTGACGTCGAGTATGAATAATCTGAACTTGTAGAGTCTGGAAATATGACTGGTCTGGAGAATTTGAATATGGAATCTGGATCGGATCTGTGACTCTACACAATACTCCCCCTTTCTCCCATACTTGTCAGGAAACAGAGACATCGACAGAGTAGGGAGAAGACAATAAAATACATAAATATGAGGAGAAAATAAAACATCATAAATGACGATTTTTTCTCAGCTTCTCAAATCATTTTTTAAAGCCGTTTAATCATTTCTTTTACAACTTTTTCTCTCTCGTTTTTTTTGCAAAATTTCCTTGTGTACGGTTTTTTTTTGAGCGACCTTTTTCGCAAAACATGCCACCCCCTATTTTTTTTAACTCTCAACCTTACTTCTCTGCTTTTTTCTAACACTCGGGCTTTCAAACATACCCCACATATTTTTTTAACGTGAGCGGGCCTAGGGTTCCTCTGGGAATGCTCTCACAAAATCGCCGCCCCCGGGGGTGTTTCTGAAAAGTCGCCTGCACGACCTGGATAGGAGGGCGCCGCCTTCGGCATCGGGAGCACGCATTGATGGCGACTTGCGCCTGGAGTCTAAGGACGCGAGTAGCTCTGCGGGTGTGGAGAGCGGGCCCTGGGTCGAAGGGGGTGTTGCTTGGGTCGCCTGGAGCTCCGCCAGAGAGGGTCTAGAGAGGAGCAGTGCGCCGTGACCTGTGGGAGATGGAGATGCCGCCGCCTGGGCTACGCGAGCCCGCACACGGAAGAGGTGGAGGATGCACGCACCACCGCCAGCGCACTCGAGCTTCGGGAGACGTGAGGAGGTTGGAACCTCCAGATTTGCGAGGGTTGTCGCCTGGAACCGCTCACATGGTGCACGCAACCACCTTGGCCTGGAGACCTGGCTGCGATGGGTCGTCTTTGGGAAATGGTTTCTCTCCCGCCTGTGGAAGGAGATGAGGCCTACATGAAGGTGCTGCCTGTGCGTGATGCCTGATGGAGCGGCATGCTGGGGCCAGAGGTGCGGTGTCGCCTGCGCATATGTAGATGAAACTCGCTCAACCTGCGCGAGGAGGATGGCTCCACTCCGAGAATAGATCAGAGGAAGGAGTTGCACGTAACCACGCGAGGAGTTGCGGCCTGTGATGCCGCGACTGTCGTCCAGGAGAGGAGGCTCCGCCTGGAAGCAGAGAGGGGCCGCACGAGGGAGCGCCGCATGATGATGCCTGTGTCGTCGCCTTTGAGAGAGCTACGATTAGGGTTCCTGGAACCCTACTTTGCTCGATCCCAGAATAAAATAAATTTTTCAAATGCAGAAAATTCAAGAGCCTCTTTTTTTTCATTTGGCCTACTTGAGCTCTTTCAGTAGCCAAAGCCCACTTGGGCATCAAATTTACCTTTTTTAGGCTCATTTGCCCCAAACATGATTTTTTTCAAAACACACAACGCTTCGACATGTCACCTCCCTCTTTTTTTATCTTGCAACAATAGCCCAACTTTGGTTTGCCTCGGTAGAAGGCACGACCCTTCACTATCTCTCATATTTTTATTTTTATTTTTTTAAATGACAGACGGCCTCCCTCCTCTCTATTTTTTTAAAAGTACCATCGGGTCCCTTTGTTTCTGCAGAAGCATTAGGGTTATCATCATGGGAACCCATTCCCATCACATACACCCTCCCGATGGGGATTGCAACACTTGAAGGCCACCCTTACCACTGTACTTTGGAGAGGTTGGGGTTAAAGAGATCTGGAGAGATGTCGCTTGGAGGGCCATCGCCTGGGATATCGGGAGTCGCCGCCTGGAGAAGCAGCATCGTTGGGGCACGCCACCGCTGGGTCGAGGAGGAAAGCCACATGTTGGAGCTGGGGCTGGGGGCGCACCACACAAGGGTGCGTTGGGGCGTGAGTGTTGGAGACGCGCATGGCAGGGGCCGCGCGCAAGGACTCGGAGGCGCTGGAGCTGGAGGCGCCAAGGAAGAGGAGCAACCTTGACCCGTGAGGGATGCACGTCACGATGAAAAAGAATCTCGCTGGAAGCCCTCAGATTTCAGACGGAAAAAACATGACAGAATTGTAGCAAGAACTTAAACACGAATTGATGTCTCAACATTTGCTCTGATACCATGTTGGAAAATAGAGAATGCAGAAGCGAATGATAAACATTGCATAATCTAGAAAGATAAAATGAAAGAACACAAAGATTTTACGTGGATCCCTACTCCTTAAGGAGCAGGATGAAACCACGGGAGAATTCCTCAAAGGGTGTATGTGTTGATTGCACTTTCTCATCTGAATACAAGGGGTGTGGGGGTCTATATGTAGCCCCCACCGAGTCTCCACATCTCCAAACAGGTAGATGTGGGACTAAACTCTGGATGGGTAAATGGATCCTGGAGAGATCCATTTACCCATCTCTCATATAAGAGATACATATAACAAATACTCCAACAAAAAGGAACATGTCTGGTTGGAAGGCGGTTCTATTGTCGCGTGGCAGCTGGCTGGTGCTGGTTAAGGCGGTTCTCTCTGCGATGCTGGTGTTCTTCTCTTCTCGGTTGCTGTCGGTGGGCATCAAACGGAGGTTGGAAAGCAGCTGATGTGCATATTCTTATGGAGCAAGACAGGTCAGGAAGGGCACAATGTACACTTGGTTGATTGGGAGACCATTATTCAGCCTAAGAAGGAAGGGGGCCCTGGGGTCTAGATCTTGGAGTCTCTCAACGAATCTCTCTTACTCAAATGGGTGAGCAGGATTTGAGGTAAAGATGATGTATATGCTGTCACTTAATCCGACATCTTTACGGTGTTTCCATGGCAGGCCCTGGTGTGTTGCGGCAGGGGCCAAATCTGTCTACTTTCTGGATGGGGATTCTGAAGGTTATGCCCCGATTTCATGAGCTTTTCAGCCCGGTTGTTGGGAATGGTGATACTTTTGGCTTTTGGTTAGACGATTGGATGGGGGGCGACACCTTCTGTAACCGCTTTCCTCCCCAGTTAACCTTGGCCGCTAATCTTGATGCACATGTCTTGGAGTGCTGTGACAATGGTAACTGGATCCCAACTTTTAGATCTTCATTTTCTGATCAGCATTTGGAGGAGTTCCTCCGTCTTTTGGACTCACTTGAGCTGGTGGTCAGGCCCTCCTCTGGCTGGACCATTGGATTTAGAAGAATGCGCCCTTCTCAGTTAGAAAGGACTATGGTGCAATTTGTAGACCCCCACCCTCCCTTACGGATAATATGATTCAAAATTGCAAATTCATTTGGACACTTGGTCTCCCGGAGAGGATTGGTTTCTCCCTCTGGATTTTCAGACGGAAGTGCATCTTGACCCGTGATCGATGTGCTAGGTTGTTTGAGGTGGTATCAGATAGATGTCCCTTGTGTGGAACTAACATGGAGACACTTGAGTACCTTTTTTTCTGCTGTCTTGTTTCCTCGCCTGTGTGGAATGAGGTGGGGCTAAATTGATTATGCACTCTTGATTTTGATTCTTTTTGGTCTTCTCTTGATGGGACGCGTGGTCGACAAAGAAAAGAGGTTATTACTTCGGTGGCGGTGCTGTGGGCCATTTGGCTGGCCTGTAATGATGTGCTCTTTTCTGGGCTGCAGTTTTTACTGCAAGAATGTTTGTTTTCATTACAAGCAATTATCTATTTCATGGATTTTGTAATATGTATCTTTTTATTTTAGTTAATTAATTTATTGGGGAGGACACCATTGCGTGTTTCCCCCTTTTTTGGTCTAAAAAAAGACATACTTGACAACTCTATAGGAGAGCTTGTCATGACCGACATCATAGTGTGTATAGAGGCTATACAACTAAACACTTGTGGTGTAAGAGAGAGCTGGTCCTCAAAAAACACAATCGAGAAAGGAAACTTTTCTCCTAAAACAAAAGATGGCATACAGTTCATCAAGTAGCAAGCTGTGAGGACTACATCACCATAGTAAGAGTAAGGAGCACGACTCTGAACTAAAGGGTTTGGGTCACATCGAATAAATGACGATGTTTGAGTTCAACAACACCGTTCTGCTGGGATGTGTAGGCGCATGGGATCTGGTGTACATTGCCAAGAGACCTGAGAAACTCAGATAGCTATAAAGTGTGGAACTTTAAGGCATTGTTATATCGTAAATACTTGACGGTAGCAGAGAAAATATTTTTTGGATGGCCCTCTAAAGGGGGTCCATCCCATCGTTTTTTTAAAAAAGTAATAAAGGTTTAGAGATAGACTCAGTCTCAAACTTATTTTTTAATAAAAAGATCCAAGAAGGTCTAGAATAGCCATCCACAACAACAAGATAAAAACAATGTCCCTGCCCTAGTGATCAAGAACACGACTCGGACCCCAAATATCTAAGTGAATACGCTTAAATAACTGAGTACTGCTATGACTCTGATGACTAAGAAAAGAAGAGCGGTGATGCTTCCCAAGCTGGCAAGTCTCGCACTGGAATGAAGATCGGGTGGAAATGAAGATGCTACAAGTATGGTGAGAGTGAGACTAGTCTAGTAGGAATAGTAGAGGCACCAACATGAGGAGGCTAGACCAATCTGTAGAGCCCCCGTTGCTCACGACCACATTCAATCGCACTGCCGATGAGTATATCTTGAAACACAAGAGAAGAGGACAAAAAATGGCATGATAGTGCAATCCTTCGTGATATGACTAATAGAAAGCAATTTCATCTGAAAATCCAGAGCATATAAAATATTCTGCAGGTGCATATATATCATCAAATGCACCTCCCTGTGTGTGTTCTGTGATGGGTAAGTAAATCTCATCTGCAATGACGACCCATCTACCAAGGGGTATAGACCTATAAGAACTGAATTGGGCTTTGTCTCTACACAGATGGTGGGAAGTACCAGAGTCCATGATCCACTCTCTCATATCTTCCCTTCTACAACTAGTGAAATCATATGCTATACATGAGGAACTCAAAGATGCTCTAGCAGCAACTGCAACATTTGAGGAACCTATATTGGTGTCGACTAGAGGAGTCATGATCTCCCGTATACGAGAGACAATATCATCAAGGCATGGATCTGTCTGAGGAGCCGAAGTGTTTGGAGGCTCATTCTGCTCTGCCACCCAAGCAGATGCGGGGTGTGCATGCTTCTGATAGCATGTGTCCTTGCAATGTCTTGGACGATGGTAGTAGGTGCAGGGGCCATGCTGACGTCCACCTCCTCTGCGACGAGAACCACACCCTCTAAACTGAGTAGAACCTTCCTTGTCACGAGATGCAACCATCACTGAGGAGGTCTGTGTGATGGCATTGTGTGGGATAAAAAGCATGTTGAGACGACTGTAGACCTCATCCATGGGAGGTATGGTTGCACTTGTAAGGAGCTGTACACATGCGGTCTCATACTCCGGATCTAAGGCTGCCAAGAAAACTCCAATCATCGTGGAGTTCATATATGTCATTTACTGCTCCGTGGAAGTAGTAACATGCATGAAGGTGTGGAACTTCTCAAACTTGCCTTGAAGTGAAGAGTAGAATGTATGCAGATGATGACTATTTTCCTTGGCCGTGTATAATCGAACTGAAGGTGAAGAATCTTGGCCTCGTTCTTTGCTTGGGCATACATTAATGTCATAATATCCCACATCACCTTGTGTTGGAGTGTGCGTCCATTGGATGTATGTGGCAATTGGATGCCTCCAGGGTCTAATTACCACACCCTCTTACGTTTAGTCCCACATCAGTTATTGGTGGGGCTTTTAGAGTTAGTGATGGCTATGTAAGAAGCCACATACCCATTGTATCAGATGAGAAAAGTTAATGAAAACATCCACCCTTTAAGGCGTTCTCCCATGGTTTCATCCCGCTCCTTACAGAGTAGGGTTCCACTTAAAAATCCTATTGTTCTTCACGTTTTATTCTTTATATCTGATATTACGCTTCTGCATTCTCGATTTCTAACATGGTATCAGAGCGGGTTAGATTCTCGAGGATTTATTTTATGTTCTTATTCTATTTGAGATTCGATTGACGAAGAATATTTAGTTCTTGCTTGTTCTTAAAGATTTATATTTGGAGATTATTGTTATGTATCATTCAAGTTCATAATCCAGTTCAAGATTCAGATCTAGGGTTTCTTGAAACCCTAAGACTTTAGCATTGTCAACAATGCAAGCGGATTCGATTTTGCGCTTGTTTCGATCCATGTTCTGATGATTGTCATCAACAGTCTAGGATTTTTTTTATGAAACCTGAAGCATGTGCAACCTCCACGAGATACTAGCAATTCCAGTGAGGTCTGAAGAAAACTAGGGTTTTACTAATTCCACGTGGCACCATCGAATTACAACCTCCAGGTACGTGAAGCTCCATCTTGGTCCAGTAAAACCCGACCAACATCCGTTGCTCTAAACACCAAAGGGATGTCATCATCCACGTATGTGATTCCATGCACCATGCAATAATCACACAAGAAGCGAAGCCTCCAGGTGGCACGAATCAATTCCAATAGCGCTGCCTCTCCAGTCCAGGTGGAGACCACCTCCACGCATGAGTTCTAGGCAGTGTTGGTGCTGACACTGTCTCTCCAGTCCACATGACGAGTCCTAATGGCGGCCATCTTCGGTACAATGGGCCCTTCAAGGTGGCACCACCTCTTAGGCGGTACCTCATCTAAGTGTAGGTGGCGCTGCCACCAAGGCACTATCCTCTCGCGCGTGTCACCTCACGAAAAACCTCCGCCAGTACATTGGGCGCAACCAGTAAGCCCTCCTCCATGATCAGATCCTTCTCGCGATGATCTTCCCCCGCGTGTCGATGGCTCCAACGAAGGGTTCCCATCGTGGGAACCCTTGTATTTATGCGAGTGAAAAGGGGGCTCATTACAACTTTTTAAATAAAGGGAGCCCCCCTGTTCTGTTGCTCTTGCATTAGAAAAGGGAGGTGCTTATATTGGGCCTAAGGGAAAGGGGCCTAACAATGGATTGCTGCAACAAAAAAGGAGGCGTGCATCATTCTTTTGGGCTTGACTGTGGTCCACAAATTAAAAAAAAGGAAAAGTGGAAAGCTATTTTAGGCCTAAGTTGGGCCGTGTTAAAAAAAGATTTACTTTGTAAAAGGTGCATACAAAAAACCATACATAGAAAAAGGGGGACGACTAAAAAAATTGACGGGAAAAAAGGATTGCACAAAAAAACTGTAAAAAGTGATTTGAAAGGCGGTGGCAGTTAGAGAGGTCTGGGGGGATGGGGCTTGGACCCTTGTTTTTGTGGCAGAGTTGTCGGACCAGAGGGTGGAGGATTTCTTGGAGTTACAGGCTGTTTTGGCGCAGGTGCAAGCACCTGCGGAGGGCAGGGATCATTTTTTCTGGGAGGATGGCGGATTTTTCGTTGAGAATATGTACTTATTTTTCATTGGGGAGGAGCAAGGGGTGGAGGAAGAAGAAAGGCCGGATTTGCGCATGATTTAGAGGTGTACTGTGTCTGCTAGGATCAAGGTCTTTCTCTGGTTGTTCAGGCTTCGCAGGACTCACGAAGGAACAACGGACGCGGATTTTGGGTGTGGACAACTCTTCGTGTGATATGTGTGGCATTGCGTCGGAGGATCTGGACTACCTGTTTTTCTCGTGCATGCTTTCGACGGATGTCTGGGTGAAGCTTGGGATTCAGTGGCTTATCCCTCTAGATGTTGCTGGTTTTTGGCAGCGTACGAGGAATGTCCGTGGCATGGGTCATGAGGACTATGCACTCCCGTTTGCGATGATCTGGGCCATCTAGTGTGCGCAGAATGACGTAATTTTTTGGGGGAATAGTTTTTACTCTGAGAATGTGCTTGAGCGTTGTAAGGTATTGTGTAGAACATGGGATATGTAATGGGAGGTACATGTAATTTCCTTTTTGCTTTTTATGAATAGTTAATTTTCTTGTGGTGGCTCCCAACTTGGGAGGCTACCCGAACTTTCATTAAAAAAATGATTTGAAAAAAGGAAGAAGAAAAGTCAGAAGAAAAAATTGTGGCGGTTTATTGGTTTTTTGTCCTCCCATCTTCATGCCTTCTCTCAACATGGTCGATGTTATCTATTCTGACTAGTATGGGAGAAATGGGGAGTATGTGTAGAGCTTAACACGTCTCCAGTTCAGATTCCAAGCCACATGTCGGACTCTACATGACAGATTCAGACTCTACGGATTGTTTCAGAGTCTTCAGTTTGATTGCTGATGCACGATCTATTTGAGAGGTTCCCATCTTTGATTTGGGCTCAGACTTTTCATGTGATCCATAGGGACTCCACAATAGAGATCCCATTCTCTATGCCATTGTGGGCTAGGGTTTTCATGTGACTTCATAGGGACTCCAGAATAGAGATCCCATTCTCTGAGCCAGTATAATAGAGATCCAGTTCTCTGACGAGGATGTTTCCATGGCTTTTTCCAGTTCGGTTCTTAAGAGAGATGGAGCAATTGCGTGCCAGAGTTTTCCAAGTGAAGACTCATTCCAATTTCGGTGACTTTGACAAACGTAGTATAGAGCATATATTCTCCGACGAGGAGACCCTTTTCAACTCAAACTCCAACCGAGGCCCTAAATGTCGGTTTCGGTCACCATTTCGGTGTCGACCAAAACAGAATTTCGATGGAATTTCAGTGGAATTTCGACCGAAATTTTGGTCGAATTTCGATTTCGACTGGATATCGATATTCGATAGAAATTCGACCGAATTTCACTGAAATTTGAGGCCATGACTCCAACCCTTCTATTCCTCCTCACCAGCACATCATGAGAAGCAATGTCCTCGACAACAACCGACAATAGAGTATGTGTTGAGTTGATATTGTATGTAGTGCTTGTATTGTGAGTTTGAGATTTTTTTCTATTTGTCCAAGCCGAGCATTGCATGTTCCAGCTTGAGGGGGAGTGTTGGAGTATGCTTTCATTGGATGCAAGAGGGTAATTGGATTCCTCCAGGATCCAATTACCACACCTTCTTACATTTAATCTCACATATGTTATTGGTGGGACTTGGAGAGCCAGTGATGGCTAAATACGAAGCCCCACACCCATTGTATCAGATGATAAAAGTTAATGAAAACTTCAATCCTTTGAGGCATTCTCTCGTGGTTTCATCCTACTCCTCAAAGAATAGGGTTCCACGTAAAATCACGATGTTCTTCATGTTTTACTCTTTATCTCTGATATTACGCTTCCACATTCTTGATTTCTAACACCTTGGCAGTGGGCTGGTTCACAATTTCATTGGCAACCGTTGTGGTGAGGGTCCCAAAAAGCCAAACACATGCGTACGCGCCATCTTGCTTTCACGAAGCATTGTTTCCAGTTTTATCCGTCAGCTCGAGCTATGTCTGAATGTGCTCCTTGTTATTGCACTGCATCATAGTCAGAAACTATATGGACCACAACTCGTAGTTGCTCCCATCCATCTTCATGATGGGAGTCGGGCCCTTGAAGGAACCAACCAACGAGAAAACATCACCCTTGTTCTCTGACATGATGAGAAAGAAGGCCAAAATAGAACTTGTCTGGGGAGAAAGACCAATCCGAGCGAGTCTATACGATCATATAAATTATTGGTTATACATGTAGACTCACACAACCATCCTCGTCACTTCTCAATCCACGCTAGAGCCGGAAAACTCTATTTATAGGTCTGAAGTCACGTTTTTCGGTCAAAATCAGTCCATTTCAGACCAAAGTTGGGCGATGGAGATGAGGGAGAATGCCCATGGGGGCTGTTGGCGGCGTTGGCGGGCGCTGGAAGAGGCTGCAGATACCCGTAGTAGATCACTGCAGCATGCGGGAGCTCGCTGCGATGCACAGCAGGTGGCTGCGGTGTCACGGTGCTGTAGGGGGGGAGTGCTGGCACATATCACGTGGAGAAGGCGCGTGGGAGGAGACGTCACACACGGGGCTGCCGTGTGGGAGGTGGTGGCACGCAGGGGCTTCCCACCATGGAAGGAAGGGGTCGACGGTGCATGTGGCGGGATTGAGAGGTGGCGGCACGTGGTGTGAGGGAGGGCAACATGTGGGGACTAGGGCATGGGTGAGGTATGAGAACTCCGGTATAGGACCGTCGCTCTGATGCCATGTTGGGAGAAAACGATGGCTTTTTTATTCATGAGGCCTTAGGGTTCTCTTATATAGAGGAGAGAACCGCTGGACAAATTATCCAGAGAACGGAAAGAATAGATAATAAACAAAAGAAACAAAAGATAAATGATGTCTCAACAAGTCATAGACACTAGAAAATTATCTCGTGTAAGTTGATTTTTTAATGAATTTTGTGTGCACTACTGTCATGAAAGGATTGATAGACAAACATGAATATATCTTGGAGGCATTTCTAAATGAGAAATCTTGGGGCAATATTCAAAATGTTTATAGTCACACGATTACCACTAAATCCATGCAATATGCTAATAAGCTGAATAGCTGTTGATCCTGCCAGTATGTGGTGATGCTCCATGGCTATTTTACCTAAATCAATTCCCTGAATGAAAAATAAGAATACGATGTTACCTGATCCTGCAGACCTTTTGGAGTAGTACTATCTGAATGCCACCACAACAATCCGATAATTATTGCAGTTGCAAGAACTTGTGTGATTCTCATTGAGCTAAGGTATTCATGCCTCCTTTCTTTCAATCCTCTCCAGAAGAGGATACTAAATTGTTGCCACCAGCTTGCTCCCCATTGTCTTTCTGAAGATGAAATTTCCCTCTCGATATCTTGGTTTGGTACGAATGGAACCACATGATTCCTCTTCTCTCCGTCAGCAGCTCTTGTCTCGTAAGCCTCCACAAGGTACTGCCATCAAATATTTTGTCACTAAATGTTTTTTTAATTAGATGCTGCCCCAATTGTATTATTCAGATGATACTGAGATGGGATACATTTCATTGGAGAACTTGCCTAGTTGGCACAAAATAATAGAAATTTACTACCGTTCTAATATTATTTTCTGAAGCTACTAATAAATTGGTTTAAGTATTGTAAACCATATATTGTCCAAAAAAAGCATGCTTGGATATATATAGTGGCCCTTCCAATAGGATGTTAGTCATTCCTAAGTTCAGGAAGACCACCTCTTTTTTTCTAAAAAACCCAGCACGTTTGTATTAGAACTGCACATTGTAATGCACAACTATACATTGTACAATACAAAACTGCACATTGTATTTTTTACTAAAACAAACTTCAAAACTGTGTGTTATAACTGTTTACCTATTTTACAAAGTTGATGGTGTTTTTTTACAAAAAAAGGGATGACTTTCCTGAACTCAGGAAGGACCATGTCCCATTTGAAATATCCCCTGTATATTTTCGTTCATCTTTTTTTTACTTCTATTGTAAAAGATAAACCATCAAGGATTCCAATTTTATCCACATGTTTGTTGAGGAACAGTTAATGTTACTGGGTAAACGGATCTTTGGATGAAGTTCACTTTCTCTCTATATATTGTACCAGTTATCCCCTTTATTATAGTCGTAATTCTAGTGAAGAGTGCCCTAATCTCTGGTGAGAGAGATTAGGGTGTGCTGTCATGGGTTTTCCTTCTTCATAGGATTTTCTTTGTAAATCCTTGTCTTGTGTGTTTGTGCTTGTTCGATTTTACATGGTATCATAGCCTCGTTGAGGTCTCTATTCAGAGCTTCTCTCTTTCGCTAGGTTGTACGCATTGTTAGATGCCTCTTGTTTGAAGTTTGTTTGTACGACTTTGCTATTCATGTGGAACCATCATGGCTAGGGGCTCCGCCCGAAGGCCCCCGTGCCTACACCTCGACCCCTGCTCGACCTGTACGGAGCCACCACCTGGTAGGGCTCCATCTGGACCCACATGGAGGCACACACTAGGACTCCGCCTGAGGAACCCCTGCTTGACTCGCTTGGAGGCCCGATAGGCCCCTCCTCCCCTAGGTATCACCTTCGTATGGACCTACGAGACCTGTAGGATCCCTTTGTCTGGACCCCTATCTGCTTTGGAGGTATCCGCTTATCATGACATGTTTGGGGTGATTCTGGGAGATCTAGATATCACATGTCAATACACATTATATCTCTATGATGTGAGTTGAGAGGGGATCACATTCATATGCACGGATTGAGGATCTGAGAAGTTTCACGGGGAGTGTTTTGGTGGTATCCGCTCATTGAGACATGTTTGGGGACAATTCTAGGAGATCTGAACATCACATGTCGATAAAAATTATATTATTATGCTATAAGTCGAGAGAAGATTACATGCATGTGCTCAAATTAAAGATCTGGGCAGTTTCTTACATGTACAATAACAACTTTTTCCACATTAAATAGTCGGCCTAACCAAATAGTCGGTCTGATTATTCGACCGACTGATAGTCAATTGCTGGAAATATTTTTATTTTTTATATTTTTAAATTCTTTAGAATTACTATTGCATGATATTATCAAAAATGTCAAAGCTTTGTATATGTATGTTGTTAATGGATACTTTTTTCTTGAATTCTCGTCGATTGATGATAATATATGTATAAATATATAAGAATATATGTATTAAAAATTATTTTTAAATTAAAAAATGAATAATTCCAAATAATCGTCCGAATACTGATTATTCTCTATTCAGTGACCCCCTCCGATCGAATATAAAATACCGACTTCTGCAACACTGCATGCTAACATTCAGATCCATAGAGCACAACTGGTCTCACGACTGCTTTGTAATACTTTCGTTTGATTTTCAAAAGAATTTTCTGATCATAAAGAACAATATAGGCCCCTCTCCATTTTAGCCAACCTGCATTTATTCTGAGTAGCATCTCCATCTATTTCCTCATCTTGTTGTAAAATATATTACAAATATCTAAAATAATATTTCTTCTGAATGTTATTGTCTCCAATGTTCTCCTTAATTCCTTCACACTACTTCCATGAAATGTGCACTTCATATATTCAGTCGTAGCCCTACATATACGAAATCCTTTAGTCTCTAAGGCATGTTTCCAAATCTCAATCTTCTAATTTAGTCGATCTCTAGTCTCATCAATCAACACAATATCATCGACGAACAACCCATGCTAAGATATGCCATCTTGAATATGATTAATCAACTCATCCATAATTAAAGTAAATAGGAATGAACTTAAAGCTGAACCTTGATGCAGACTGATGCTGATATCAAATAGTCAGTTTTTCCAGATTGGATCCTTATACAAGTTGAAGGCCCATCATACATATCCTTTATCGAATTAATATATAGGACGTGTACTTCTCTCTTCTCCAAAACTATCCGTAATATCTCTCGTGGGACTGAATCATAAACTGTCTCCAAATCAATAAAATCATATGGAGGTTCTTTCTTTTAACTTTATAAATCTCCATTGTTCTCAACAAGTGGATAACTTCAATAGTGAGCAACCTGACATGAACCCAAATTGGTTTTTTGTTTTTCTGGAAACTTACCTCATCCTTCTTTCGATCACACATTCCAAAATTTTAATAGCATGACTCATTAGTTTAATACTTCTGATTTAAACAAATTTTGAATGTCTCCTTCATTGTTATAAAGAGGCACCACGATGCATTTCCTCCTCCTGTCAATCATTTTCTTGCTTCGATAAATAACAATGAATAAATTTGTGAACTAGGTCAAACTACATTCACCTAGATCTCTCCATGCTTCTATTGGAAAGTCATCAAGTCATACACCTTTACCATGTTTCATAATCTTTAAAGCCTCCTTTACTTCCTTCCTTTGTATTCATCAATAGCTTGCACGATTGAGATAACTTTCACTGCTAGCTAGATATCCCAAAGTGATTTCTTTATTTCTTTCCCCAATGAAGAGCTTATGGAAATATTGCTTCCATCTAGTTTCTATATCCTTCCGAGAAACAATCACATGTCCTTCATCATCCTTAATGCATCTTACTTGAGAAAGATCTTTGGTCTTTCTTTCTCTTGCTTTGGCCAATCTGAATATATCCTTCTAGCCCTCCTTAAAGTCAATTTTTTTGTACAAAACTTCAAAAGCTTTTGACTTAGCTTCACTTGCAATCTCCTTTGCTTCATTCTTTGCTATTTTGTACTTAGTGACATTTCCTCTGTTCTATATTTATGCATATCTTTAAAGCTCTTTTAATTTTAAGCTTCTCTTGCACTTCTCTTGGACTCCTTCACTCCACCACCAAGCTTCCTTTTGGCGTGGAACCCTTCTCTTAGACTTGCTTAATATCTCTTTTTTTGAGTCAAAAAGGGGGAAATACCTTTTCTTCCATTGTCATGTCTTTTAATTATGACTCGTGATCGATGGTCTAGACTATTTGGTGTGATATCAGATAGATGCCCGTTATGTGGTGTGGACATTGAGACGTTGGAACACCTTTTCTTCCGCTGTCATGTCTCTTCACCTATGTGAAGTGAGGTGGGTCAGGACTGTTTATGCACTTTTTTTTGAATAAGAAAACGGGGGAGCCCTCCCAAGGCGGGAGTCACCACACCAAAGTATTCATTAATAAACGAGATGGTACATCAGTTGGATATCCAGAAATTGCACAAGGCATTACAATGAGCAAGTACATTTTCAAAGTAAAACCGCCGTCCCTTGAAAGTTGTATCATTCTTGCCAAGCCAAATAGCCCAGAGCGCGACAAAGGGCTTGGATACATCACCGGATGACCCAAGACCGACCGCCCGAATAGATCTCCAAAAATGCTCCTCATCGGATGTCTGAACCCACGGAAGCCCCAACGACTCCCACACATTGGCCGAAGACCTGCAACCAAAGAAAATGTGGTCCGCATCCTCCACGCCGTCCTCGCATCTGTCACACATTGTATCCGTCGCACCCAGCAGCCTGCCTCTTCTCACTTTGTCACATATACGGTCTCTCCTTAGACACCAAAGAAAGACCTTAACCTGAGTAGGAATCTTAGCCGCCCAATTCACCTTCAAGTCAGGACATAGGTCTTCGTCTCGCTCCACCACACCACCACTCAGCTTCCTGTATGCAACCTTCACCGAAAACTTACCGTCTACCCACACAAAATGATCAGGGTCGCCCAACATCTCCCTGACAGGGGGAATCTCCGATAGTAACCGCAAAAACTCTTCCATCCTCTGATCCGAGAGAACTGTAAGGAACCTCGGCGTCCACAACTCAGAGTCAGCCACCTCCGCCACTCGCGCCCCCTGTCAACGGCTAACGCCATCAACCTAGGAAACTGGTAGGCCAAAGCCCCCTCCCCCATCTAGTCGTCCTGATAAAAACGGAAACGGAGACCATTCCCCAACTTCGGCCAAAGAAGAGGCTTGAGCCCCGGAATCACGTCATGGATCCCACTCCACAACGAGGACTCGTGACGCTTCCTCACAGCCTCCAACTCCCCTGTGACACCATATATCTCCCTCAGCAACCGCAACACCGGCGAGTCGGATGGACCCCAAATGTGTACCACCCACTTGGCTAACAAGGCTTTGTTCATTAAATCCACATCCCTTACACCAAGCCCCCCCTCCGAAACAGGTACTGCGATATCCTTCTGCCTTCCATCTGACCAGAAAAAAGATCTCATCAAAGCTTCCACCTTCCTTCTAACACCAGCAGACATTCTCCTCGTCGAGAAGAAAAAAATCGGAATGGCTAAAAGAACGTGCTTCCGTAATGTAAGCTTCCCACCCTTGGACAGAGTGATAGCCTTCCACCCTTCCAACTGCTCCATTCTCCGAAGAACACAGTCCCGATCTGACTTCCTCAACCTACCATCAACCAGTGGCAATCCCAGGTATGTTATCGGTAATCTCCCCAGAGGGCATCTAGCCTACGTTGCTAAGCTGTTACTCTCCTCGCCATCCATCCCCATAGGAACCAGGACCGACTTCTGCCTGTTAATCTGCAAGTTGGAGAGGCAGCCTAACACATCCACTAAAATAGCCGCGTTGTGATTCTGCTCCTTTGTCCCCCCTAGGAAGATCAGCGTGTCATCCGCATACTGCAAAACCGGAACGGAGATGTCCCTCATCCTGAAGCCCTCACACCAACTCTCCTCAACCGCCCGCTGAAACAAGACCGCAAGACAATCCGCAACCAACACAAAAAGCCGGGGGGCTATGGGGCAGCCTTGGCCCTTGACGCACCCCTCTCTGTGGTTGGAACCCACCTCCCTCCGGTCTCCCGTTGACCAACACAGAGCAGGAGCTAGTGGTTACGCATCTCTTATCCCAGGCAATCCATTCTTCCGGAAATCCCCTTTTTTGCAACGCTGTCCACAGGAATCCCCAACTGACACTTTCGTAGGCCTTGGTGTAGTCAATCTTCCAAACAACCCCCTTCTTTGTAGACCTATTCCACTCACGATAGATCTCCGAGGTAGTCACAATACCATCTGACACCGGCCTGGGATGAACGCAGATTGTGCCGGTAAGAACACAGAGGCCAAGACAACCCTAAGCTTGCTCGCCAGCACCTTGGCGACAATGAGATAAATGCCATTGGAAATAGAAATCGGCCTGTAGTCCCCAACCCCAACTGGGGTCTCCTTCGGCAGCAAAAATATCAAGGCCCTGTTAATTTTCTCAAAGCCCCTGTTGCCACCCCTGAATTCAGTCAGAACCTCCAAAATGTCATCCTTCAGCAGATCCCAAAACTCCCGGTAAAAGGATATAGAGAAGCCATCTGGGCCAGGAGCCCCGTCCGCATTCAGATCCCAAACCGCCCTGCGCACCTCTTCCTCCATGAATTCTGCCACTAACAAATCCGCCTGGGTTCCACTCAAAGACCCCGCCCCCGGCCCGTCCAACCCCACCCATTCTCCGCCCTCACTCTCCTCGATGCCCTCACAAAGTGCTCCCATAGGGCGACTCCAATGTTCCTCTCGCCCGACACCCTTTGTCCCCCACCTCCACCTCATGCAAAAAGCTCCGTCTCCTCCTTGCAGACGTCACAGAATGAAAGAAATGCGTGTTGTCGTCACCTTCCCTTAGCCACTTCTGCCTCGATCTCTGCCGCCAATGTACCTCTTCTTTCATGTCCTCCTTAAGCACTGCCTCTAACCACGCTGCCCTCTCCTCCACCTCCTCCGGAGTCAGACCCCGGTCATCATCCAGCCCATCCAATCTGCTTATCCCAGCCTCTGCCTCTGTCTTGACTGCCCACCACCTCCTGGCGACATCCTTCCCAAAAGTCAGCAGCAACTGCCTTAAGGAATCAAGTTTGGCCGCAAATCGCGAAACCGCCGAACTAGACACCACAGAACCCCGCCAATGATCAGCCACCAGATCCCGGAAGCCCTCTTCCAACAGCCACTTCTTCTCAAAACGAAAGGAGAATTGAGCCAAGTGCTCCTCCCTAGAAAACCAAAGAACAAGAGTGTGATCGGAGAGCGTCCTCGAGAGAACCCAAGCACTCGCCAGCGGGAAAGCCTCCCCCGCCTCAATCGACATTAGGAACCTATTAAGCCTGGACCTCGATGTCGCATTCCTCCAAGTGTACTTGCAACCGGCCGCATCGACAACAGACAACCCCAGAGAACGAACCATCTGCCTAAACTCGACAGATCTGGGATCAGAACCGCCGCCCCCCGGCCTGTCATCCGGGAACATAGTGACATTCAAGTCAGCACCGATGATATAAATGCCATCACTGACCTCAGGCACAACACTCGCTAAATCCACAGCCAAGCTACCATCCTCTCACCTACATGGGCCATAGACATTAGTGACGCACAAAGAAATCCCATCCGCTCTCCGAAGCAGCCTCACCGACAAGGTGAATATGGAGACGGAGGTCCCCACAAGATCGAACGAATCAGACCGCCAACCATATAGCAGCCCTCCCGAAGCACCTGCTGCCTCTTTCTCAACCACCAAGAAAACCCCTCCCCTGCTCATCTCCCGCCGCACCTGATCGTCCAAAGACTACGACTTTGTCTCCTGAATCAAGAAGATATCTGCCCCAGCCTCTCTCAGCAGATTCTGCACCCTGAGCCTTTTTTCGGGCCGACCTAGGCCCCTCACGTTTAATGATAGCAACTTCATTTAAGCACCGGAGCATCCATCTTCCTCGGGGGAATAACCCCAAGCACCTCGCAATACCTCTGTCAAGAGCAGCAAAACGGTTCCGCACCACTAACGGGCTGGTCACCCCCAGAGTCACACCTTCTGCAACCATACCCGATGCTAAAGAGGCCCTCAACGAAGCCCTCGCCTCCTTCTCTGCCCTCCTCCTCCCCCCTTCTCGTATGCCAACCTGAAACGACGCTGCTGCGACCCCACCTCATCCTGATGCGCCAGCCCAAAGCCCAACCCCTCAACTACAGCGGTGACTCCCAAGACCGGAGGCAAAGACTCCACCGCCACCCCCAAACCAGCCGGATCGACCCCAAATCCAGCCGATCCCCTCCGTCGAACCTCAGACACCGACGCGCCCGCCTCCCCTCCCAGCAAGTCCACCAATCCCCCCCGCTCAGCATCAACTCCCCCGCTACGGTCGCAGCTCCCCCCCCTCTCATAGCTACCAGATTGATCAGGGCCCGCCACACCTCCGGGCCGAACCAGCAACCTCCTCCTCTAACTCCGGAAGCACAGGCACCACCCTACACCCAGGAGACGAAGATGCGGAGCCGAAACCTCCACCCTGCAGTGTCTAACACCAACGGATCGAGACTGATCATGGTCCAATCTGATAGAACGCAGAACCTCCCGGAGCATCATCAGGCCGGAGCCCACCACCTTCCACCGCATCACGTGTGCCAACCGCAAGACGCCAAGGCAGAGGAACCGGTGCCAATCTCGGAAGCAACACAACAGATACGTCGCCGAACCGAATTACCTCCATCTGGGACCGCACCACGCTCGGATGCCGCCCATTCGCACAAGGGTGCTCCCCCTCCGGGGCCGAGCCCCCACCATCGTGAGCTGAACTGGAGACCGCTGCTTCGGCCCACCACCCCCCGACGACTCCTCGGCCACTTGGATCTCCCAGATGCGACAACCGACTGCCTGAAAAGCCGCCCAAACATCCGCAGCCACCAACTCAAGAAGCAACCACCAACCATCAAGCCGCACCTCCCATGTCACGACCCGTCCCGTTAGCCGGAACGTGCTGCGACAGAGATCTTTCTTCTTTACTTTTTCTTTTCCCTCAAGTAAACATGTGGCAATCTAAAAAAAAACATAACATCTTTGTATTTCAAGTTCACAACACCAAGAAGTGTATTACACAAGTTCTATCTATTACAACTTCTTACAAAATAACACAGTCAGTACAAAAACAACGAAAAGCAAAAGACACCTCCTCCAAGTGTATCCGTGGTCCTTTCACCTGCTATTCGTGATTCTGCTGATCTGTATATAATATAATATAACGGGATGAGTCTAAACCCATTTATGAGCTTAGACCCAGTGAAAGGATCTCAAGCTTTTTACATATAACTAAAAGTTGAAATATGAGCAGTATGCCAAAATTTATGCTAATAACTTTGAAATATCTTGAAAAAAAGAGACTTTATGACAGTAAACATATAACAACATGCTAGATTTGCAAATAAATGCTGAAATCTTTTCAAAGGCAGATAAACTGAAACATAATCATCACTATCAAGCTGTTTGTACTAATCACCACTGTGGCTAATTTATTGACTCATGAACGCTGAAACAAAGCTAAGTCATACGCGCAGACGGTCCCAAAGACCAAAAACACCCTGCATACGGCCCAAAGCCTATATGTATACAGAATGCGGACCCAAAGTCCTCTTGATACCATATCTAATGGTTTGCCATATCTAATGGCGTTTCAGGGTCATATCTAATGACATCACCATATCTAATGGCTAGTTCATGATTTGTATAAAGAGCTACTGTGGTGCTTATCTTCTGATTCTGATCCTTTTCTTGTCACTAATAAACCGTAAACTTGCAATTTCATGCTCATAACAGCTAATTCATGAATATAAAACACTTTTGATATAATATGCATATTCTGACAACTAAAACCATTAAGAACTGGAAATCTGATTCATATTGCATAGTAACTGCACATAACCTATTTCTTATATAAAAAGCTTGAATCTAGGCAGTGAAACTTACGATTCGTATTCCACAAAGAACGAAATGCTTAAAAACGTGCTATCATGATAAAAACACCTGAAACGACTTCTGAAATACGTTCTAAAGCCCTGATTTCATATCAATTGTACGGTATTTGTAATTCATGCGTAAAAGCTCTAGAAAACGCGATTTCATACTTGATATTCAAAACCATGCATAAAAAACTAAAGACTAGTGCTTTAAAATAGCGCTTGAGAATCCCTCACCTGATTGTTGTCTAACTTGGGTCGAAAACGTTTCTTTAGTGAAAAACTCCTCTATAGCCGTCTTAGATTGAATACTACGGCTTGGTGCGGACAGAACTTCGTTACGGCTTCAAAAACGCTCTCGATCACTGATAGGGCTTCGCCGCGGTTCCTCTCGTGCTCCTCCCGCAACCTCGGCGGCCTTGCGGCTCTAAGGTGGAGAGATGGGCGTGGGATGAAGTGAGGAGGAGTATGAGGGGTCTTGGGTATTTATAGGCCCCCCTCCCCCTTTGCATGTGTGACATGTGTCAACATGTAATGGAGCCTCTAAGCCACATGTTGCCTCTCTTCCATGTATGACGACACATGGCATGCCACATGTCTAAATCATGAGAAGACTTGTTGTCCAAGTAATGGGTTTTGATTTATCTATGAGATAACTTGTTTCTCAAGCAAGGTTTGGCTTATCCACGAGGTAACTTGCTGCCCAAGCAAGTGGTTTGGCTTCTACACGAGATAACTTGTTGCCCAAGCAAGCGGCTTCACCATGACACGTGTTAGTCTTAGGATGCTGACACATGGCGCTATTGAGTTTTTGACACTTGTTCTGACTATATAACGACACGTGTCTCATGATTTCCACTCCATGTGTCCTACTCTTGCTAATGACGCTTAATTATCACTAATGACGGGTAATAGCACTAATCATACTTAATTAGTCTTAATGATGTGATTACGGTTAATGAGTATAAGTCTATAACATTATGGGCACTTTGCAAGTAGTGGCTTCTACTACTTATAAGGTACTACCAAAAATCCAGATTACTAGATGTGGTACTATGTTTTGATGTGCTACACAATTCATAGAACCTTTTTGAAGTCCATTTTATACAAGACGGTCTCTGATATAAACACAACAAGTTTAAATGAAATCATTGCAGAAAGGCGAATCTATTGACTATGGTATCCGTAAAGTGTGAACACTATCAATCAAATATTTCCTTGTAATAACACTTGATATCATTCAAAAGCATAGTGTACAAACCGCGTATTACAATTCTCCCCTACTTGCAATAAATTTCGTCCTCGAATTTTAAGTATCCTTACTAGCTTGGAAATAAGTGGGGATATCGAGATCTCATTTCTTCTTCTCGTTCCCATGTGGCTTTTCTATTGCGTGACTCCTCCATAAAACTTTGACTAAAGGAATCTTCTTGTACGAAGCTCTTGTACTTTATAATCCAGAATTCCACAGGAACCTCCTCGTATGAAAGATCTTCCTTCAATTGAATATCTTGTGGTTGTATCATATGGGTTGGGATCTGGAATAAACTTTCGAAGTGTGGAGACATGAAAGACATCATGTATCCTTGCTAGTTCAGATGGAAGTCGAAGACGATAGGCTACACTTCCGATTCTCTCTATGATCTCGTAAGGGGCCAATGTATCTTGGGCTTAGTTTCCCTTTCTTCCCGAATCTGATTAGGCCTTTCCATGGAGATACTTTTAGAAACACATGGTCTCCTACTTGAAATTCTAAGTCTCTCCTTCGCTTATCTGCATAACTTTTCTGTCTGCTTTGCGCTGCCTTTAAGCATCTCTTGATTTCCTCAACTTTTTCTATTGTGCTTTGTATTAGTTCAGGTTGAACCAATTTCCTTTCTCCAACTTCACTCCAACAGATAGGTGTTCTACACGGTCTACCATACAAGGCTTCATAAGGTGCCATCCCAATACTCGTATGATAGCTGTTATTGTATGCAAACTCTATAAGTGAGAGGTGTTCATCCCAGCTTTCTTTAAAGCTTAGTGCACAGGATCTAAGCATGTCTTCTAGAGTCTGGATAGTCCGTTCTGATTGGCCATCTGTTGAGGATGAAAGGCTGTGCTAAATGCTAACTTCGTTCCCATAGCTTTATGTAAGCTTGGCCATAGCTTAGAAGTAAATCGTGGATCTCTATCAGATACAATTGACACAGGAGCCCCATGACGGCTAACTATCTCATCAACAAAGATCTTTCCCAAGCGGTCTAGATTGTATGTCATGTTAATGGCTAAGAAAATGTGCAGACTTAGTTAATCTGTCTACTATGACCCATATTGCATCGTGACCTCGACGGGTCCTTGGAAATCCTGTAACGAAGTCCATAGTGATGTGTTCCCATTTCCATTCTGGTATTGGAAGTGGCTGTAAAGTCCCTGCAGGTTTCAAACGCTCCGGTTTTGTTTGTTGGCATATAGGACATCTAGAAACATACTCTGCAATTTCTCTTTTCATGCCAGACCACCAATAGTAGTTTTTAAGTGTCCTATACATCTTAGTACTTCCTGGATGCATAGTATTACATGGAGTTATGTGCCTCTTCCAGAATCTCAGTCTTTATATCAGATTTCCTCAGAACACATAATCTTCCTTTAAAGAATAAAACCCTGACCAACTATTTTATACCCGGCTTCATCTCCTCCCTTAATCTTCTCAATCATTCTAATGATTTCAGAATCATGGACTTGTGCCCCTTAATTTTATCATATAATATGGGTCTCACTTGTAAGGATGCTAGTAAGGCTCCAGAATTATTTATGGTTAACTTTGCTCGTAACTCTTTCAACTGTAAATACTCTGCTTTTAAGTGAGATAGCCGACCATTGGACTTTCTACTGAGAGCATCAGCTACTACATTGGCTTTCCCCGGGTGATATTCTATGGAACAATTATAATCTTTGATTAGTTCTAACCATCTTCTTTGCCTTAGATTCAATTCTTTCTGAGAGAAAATATATTTTAAACTCTTGTGATCCGTAAAGATTCGACAAGTTTCTCCATATAGGTAGTGTCTCCAGATCTTTAAGGCAAATACTATAGCAGCTAACTCAAGATCATGAGTTGGGTAATTTAACTCATGTTGTTTTAGCTGTCTAGAAGAATAAGCAATCACCTTATCATTCTGCATCAAGACACATCCCAACCCTTGTCTTGAGGCATCGCTATAGATTACAAAATTACCCTGTCCTGAAGGAAGGCTAAGTACGGGTGCTGAGGTGAGACGACTCTTGAGTTCCTTAAAACTCTTCTCGCATTCTTCGTCCCAACTATACTTCACATTCTTCCTAGTTAACCTTGTCAATGGTGCGGCAATTCTAGAAAAGTTTTCAACAAATCTTCGATAATACCCAGCTAATCCAAGGAAACTTCGGATTTCTGATGCATTTATCGGTCGCTCCCATCTAAGAATTGCTTCTATCTTTGATGGATCTATTGTTATTCCTTCTCCAGATATGACATGGCCTAGAAATGCAACCTTCTA